>JAQGAP010004692.1:0-10056 GCA_034697805.1 Orchesella bifasciata
TTCAGAGGCATTGTTGTAGAGAACGTTTTTGGCACATAAGAAAATTTTATTGAATAAATATGTTATGCTTTCACAATTTTTTTTAGATGGAAACACTTTACAAACATCTTCTATTCTTACGGTATTTTAAACAGCAAATATCTCTAGGGTCAGACTATGTACTGGCTTCTCCGTTTAATGCAAAGGTTTACTAAATTCACCAAATTGATATCCTCCGACCGTTGAAACAAATAAAATATGCATTTTATTATAGCAATTACGAGCCATAATTTTTCACCGCTCAAAGTGAAACCCTTCATCTGTCGGTATGAGAGATGGAGCGCAGCTATAGTACCATTTATTCTTACGACATCAGCTGCCATTCGCTAAATCTATGCAATTCGACAATACATGGGAAACAATTTGCTAGGCGTTCACATATGGTGGTAATAATGCATGGATTTACAAAGTATTAAGCATACTCATACAAGATAGCAAGGGAGCCTGGAGCTAAGACAACACACAAAACTTCTAATTCTCACATTTTCCATATCACCGTGACGCTCCAGCACTTGCTTTGTTAGCAAGAGCACATTTTGTGAACCCAGCTTACGCTATTTTGGACGGATATATGGGGCTCGCGAAAATGGGCCCAACGAGCGTTGTGAAAATATTGTGTGAAACGAATAGTAAATCCGTAGGACAGGGAACACTTGATACCAAGAGAATAAACATGCATACGCGAATGATATGTACAAAATGGGAGGAAACCATGGGCATAGAAGTTTGACATTTGAATGGATATATCACATTTGTTCTCGTAATTTTTCTTTTCCGCATGAAGTCTCTATCCAGAAGAGAAAATGTAGGATATTCAAGTCTCTCTACAGAGCACTGTAAAACGACGTATGGAAAAGGAGGAGGTACTCAATAGTCCATTCTACGTTCTTATAAAATAAAAAGGTAAATTTTATCCGCAAAAATGCACACTTGCGCTTTTCTTCATTTTACATTTATACCGGATTCAGTTGGTGTAGTGCTCATTTCTAAAATGTACAACTTTCTCTCTAATCCATCCGCCTTACAAATTACTATTTATGATCGTAAAGCTATAGAGCGCTAGACCTCTGCAAGGCCGCACACCTTACAATTTTGCATGCCTAAGCACCTTCAATGGTCTACATAATTCAGGGGAGGTGACCAAAAAATATGGCTAAAGTGCACAATTTCCTTACGTAGAACACGGGGAATTTGCGTGGTGTGGTGATCGACAAAATTCTCACAAAGAAAGTAAAACCACAGTTAAGGGAAAACGAGGAGGATCTACTACATCCTCTTCTTGGTTGACATGCTATCCTATCACATACATGTAAAAGAATCTATATGAAACTTTCCTCCTCATTTTTAATAATTGAGTGGTTCTGTATACATATCGTGTCGTGTGTCTTGTTTCCTGTCTCAACTTCTCAATGGAAAGTGTGAAAATGGAGAAAAGGAAGAAGAGCTCTAGAAAATAAAAAAAAAGTTTGTGTGCCTCTATGTCAGCGGTTTGTATAAACTATGGGTGTTCTTTCCCTACTTTCTGTGCGGACACACTATCCTACGTTTGCCTAAACACGTAGGGATATGCATGGCTGCATGCATGGATGTAGTCTTTCAAAATTGAGCTGTTCAAAGTTTTGTCCCACAGGCGAAATGGCATTGATGGTAGCACGTTTCAAATATTGGACCACATTATGAATATTATGTTCTTGTATTGCATTGTTTCAAATATCTTGAGTTTACTCCGACGAGTTTCTTAAAAAGAAAACTTTTCTCCTTGTAAGATTGTGTAACTTGCCAGAGTTTTCTGTCTTTTGTGTCGATCCCAAAAACAAACGAGGTTCATAATAGTCTCCGTTTCAGCATGGGTTTACTCCGCTCTGTCGCTTTATCAGTAGTTGAGTACAGCGCAAAAACTTGCCGAGTACAAGCTAGACTTCCGCTCATTCATTACGCGCTCCCTAGTTATTCCTAGAATAGAATAGTTTGGTAACTTCATTAGCGGATTTTTCACAAACTGTCTCCATGATTGTTATTTCCTGTCAACCAAATTCGATCATAAGTATACCATGATGGGCGACAGTCTTAGGAGGAAACTTTTCTCGAATTTAAATAATCAATGCTGTCCCACTACAAAGAATACATTTTGTCAACTTGCTACAGTCTTTTGAGCTCATTCAGGCTCATTAAGCGTATTAATTGTGTTTGGTGTCAATCAATCAACAACTTGGAACTTGTCGCAATGTCATTGCCCATTTTATGGCAAATGGTTAGGTATTCTATTGAGAATAAGCATAACATATATTTAAAATTAAGGGCAAACGTCAAATAGTTGGACACTGTGATACTGTTTCAGTAAACAATAGCATATATGCACTTATCAGAGGAGAGTACGAAGCTTCAAAACAAAAATAGAACAAGATCATGATGAAATCGACTGAAAAGTGTAAACAAATCTGTTTGCCAACTTTTCATACACTTCGCATTGCAAATGAGAAAACGAAAGTGGTGTGGCGAATACGGATAGAGAGATAAAAAACAGTGTTTTAAGTAGCTGTCTCGTGATCCCATTGTTTTGGTAGAAGTACATGAGTAAGCCGTTGCTATCATTGTGTGACTCGGAATACATTTTGACAGCTAGATTGAACCCCATATCATGCTGCATATTGTTGTCCAAACGTTAATTCGTTCAAAGCACTACTACTTGTGCTTCCAACGCTAATACAATTATGATGATACAGCTTGCAAATTCACCAAAGAGTACAGGATAAAATGTAAGAGTAAAATTTTGCGGTTGTTTTGCACACAGTTTTATGACTGTGAGTAGTGTTGATTAGAACATAAAAGGATTGTGCGAAGGGATAGAGATTGCCGGTACATGCATGCTCATGTGTTGTTATTGCCTTAGAGCGTGCTTAAGTCATAGTCATAGAATTTATTCAACTAACCAACTCTGACACCCCAACTTAATGATGTTCGAAGAGGAGGTAGAGCAACCTCTGTTCTGACATTAGGTGCTTTTAAGAGGCTGAGGGAGGAATAATGATGGACTGAACACTAAATCAAATGCGTATTTGATGCTAAAATGCTTTAAGTACGTTTTAACCAGGCCTTTAAAGAAATATGAATGACCTACGTGTTTTCTGCATCACATTTAATAACCGCGTAAATGTTTTATTGAGTCAAGATGTAAATTGTATAAGACACAAATAGAATAATCTGGTCTGGGCGGCACAATCACCAAATATTACATCATGTTTTTACATATCTGTTTTGGTAAACAAATTCATCGTTATTACAACTTCAACTGCATACGACGATAAATTTCTGGAGGCTGCCAACAGCTTATGCATAGATACTGCTTGGATGGTGTTTTTGTCTAGAAAGCAAACTGCCATGATGGTAAATAAAAAAATTGTGTCCATTGTCAAGCTTATTAGAGCCATCATACTACTCATAGTTTGGTTACCATTCGAATTATTCTGACTGATTGTTGGGACAAACACTTTGATGCATGGAGTCAACGGAAACTTTTGCTCGGGATTAAGCTGAAAGGAAACCTGAGCTTTTAAATATTGGGCTTGTACCTGACTTGGACTTTATTCGTGGCATAAGTAACATTTCAGCAAACAAATGGGCTTTCGTGTCTATTAGATGCCGAAATAGTATGCCGTAGCATAGTGTTTGTTCGTAAATGACAGTTCTGAGCTTTTGCATGTGAGCAACATGTATAAAAATATATAAATTAAGACCAACGTTTACTGCATAATTGATATTTCCAGCATATTTCATGGGTTGCTTATACTTCAAGCATTTTTAGAACATATCGTGCAATGAAATTTGTTATTGGAACGATGAGTAAAGGCGAACGATAGAGCAATTATGTAGCTTGATTTGTAAAAAATGGTTCGATATGTAATACAATGTAATATTTGAAAATATGAATGCAAAAATCAATTAGGATGAAAATACAAATATTACAAATTTGAACAGTAATTTCCTCGCGTCTTGGATTATACCCGACAACGTTAAATCAATGAAAATGGAATCGATTTGTCGATTTTTTTAAACGGTTGATTTTACAACGCAAAATTGGAAAGATTTTCGAAAATTCAATAGTTTTACGAGTTATAAACCTTTAATTTTCTCAGCATGTTTTGAATATTTTTCCATCATATTTTGCATGTTTTTAGAGCATACATAAAATGTAGGTTTTCAAGCATATTATTTCGCCGTCTAGTTCTACATACTGAGAGATCTTCGTCTTCGTGACAGAAATTGCTACAAGGAATGGTGAATGCGATATAATGGTCCTAATTTAATGGACAATTGGATTCAAGTGTTTATGTTTGAGCTGAGGTTTCCTTTTTTAGTACTCACATCTCCACTTTATATCCTTTATGTACTATTTTGGCGTCGTTTATTTTTTCCGACTAGAATTGTGCTGTTGTGGTGAATCGATGATTAACAGTTTGTTGTTTTTTGGAGCTTATGCTTACATGTTTTTTTCTGGGCTTATATTTTTTACGGAAAAAACTAAAATGAATGGCTTGGCTTGTTCTGGTTCTTCAAATTCGGTTTCAAACTCATTTAAAAGTGTTTTCAATTCGATGTTGCTTTTATATTTTGTTTTGCTGCAGCATTAGATGGCTTTTTCTTATAATGTAGAACTAATTTTGAATGGGCAATCGATAATTTCTATCTGCCATAGGAAAAAAAGTTTGGAACAAACGACCTAGGGTTAATGAACACCAGTCGAACCTTTTACAACACATTACCGTTCAGTCCCAGTTCATTGCAGTACAGTATTTATAACTTTTAAGTGGTTATTATTGTGAATCTTTTGAATGTGGGACGCCACTTGGAACTGTTCCTTCTGAACAAAACAACAAGAAGCATGGCTTCGTTCAGAGAATTTGAGAAAGAAAAACAAGATGAGGAGTTGAATTTCCAAGCTGCATCAAAACATTTCGTGCTGAGGCAATTTTGTTTACGAGTTTGAGCCCCTCTCGTCTTTCTTCTGTGTGTACTGCCACTTGCGACAATGTACTACACCATGCCCCAACTTTTTAGGAACAACATGGGCAAGAATGTTTGCAAACATCACAATGTTATGTATTAGTTTCCAACATGAATCTCCGTCAGACAATCACCAATAAAAAGTGGCAATCCGAAAATAGGTATCCATTACGGAGAAAGAGGTTACTGTTGATGTTATGATGATAACGTGCAAATGCAAAATTTAATCGTTACAACGACTGAAGGGTTCATTTTAGCAGAGTTATAACCGCTGACATATTACACTTGAGCCCATTAGTACCAGTACGGTAGTGATTCGGAATTCCATAGGCATTCCATGTAGATGAAAGTAATAGTAGGAGTAAAACCGAAATAGTTCATAAAAAGAAATATTTACGATAAGTTTCCATTGTGTAGCCACAGATTTTCACAAGGTTACTCTATCACCGTCAGTAAATGGGTTACCACATCACCTTCATGACTTGTTTGTCTCCAATGCCAAGCTTCGTTAGGAATGTAGCATTTTTCGATGTATATAATATATATTATTGTCACTTTGCGAAAAGTTGTTAAATGAGAGCCACCATTGTGCCATTATTCGTGGTCGTAAGCTTCATCTTGAAACCATCACAGATACCATCAGGCAATTCAACCTTGCATTTCTTTCCTTGTAGCGATTTTGCATAGAATATCTATTAGTATTCCATAACAAACCAACGTGCTTTTAGTGTAGCAAGCTCAAAGTGCTAATCGGATGGAAGACAATATTATTTTTCATCGTGACTTTTGAGGTGACCTTTGCCGGTCCAAATTGATTTTCTAGCTCACAATCAGATATAAAAAGATGCATGATCATTTGCGAATAAATTGTGGCATTTGAGTACGTAGTTCAGCTAAATGAAACCAAACAACCGTTTCCACTGGATATTAACTGAATGTACCATAAACTGTTAATAAAGAGAGGGTGTTTTCGCCAACCGGCAATTCTCTACCGTTTCCTTCAGTTAAAGCAAAATTAAAATGTCATGAATAGATTATTGGTAATAATGTTGAATACTGAGAAAGCCATAATGTTCCGAAATGAATAAACAGTAAAAATTGCAGAGCTCAGTTTTATTTTTCAACATTATGATTAGCATTCATACATGCAAACCTTGTGCACGTCAAGAAGAATGCGAAGATTGGAGATTGAAAGGAAACCTTAGTAAACTGAGAGCTGATTGTGAGCTGTACCTGGAAGTCGTTACAAATGCAGGCATGCATATGCACGAAGTTACAAAACATCAAATTCTTAATGAACGTTGAGCATCCTTTTCAATACGCCATCCTGTAAGGCGTCGTTCATCAAAGACCAGCTGCTTAACCTATAATTATTTGCTCATTGCAGCTTGTGTTGAAAACTTTTTGTCCGACTCAAAAAGTCATAAGGATATGAGATGTGAGGTAGGGTGATGTCATGAATTGAGTTTTGGTGTGACTCTGCTACACATTCAAATCAACTGACATGAAATTTAACCTCACCAACTTCTACTCCAGTTTGAGGCTTAAAGTTGTAATGATATAAAGTTCTGTGTGAATGACGACATTATTGAATACCTACATGTGCTGACACATGACACTGCGTCGTAGGTTTTTGCCTAGTAACAGTTCAAATTCGATTATATTCAATGTGTGTGGTGACAATATAAACTAACCCAAAGCATCGCACCTGCAATTACTCATCGTCACTAGTAATAATGTAATCTGAAACTTACGGAATTTTCAACCAAAATACTTTTCTAACTCAACGTTTTATTTGCGTGGGATGACTAATTGTGTAATGCTTCTGATAGAATTGATGATTTTCAAAGCTAAGACTAATTTTATGAATTGGTTAAAATAACTTATTCTGATACGATCAAAAATATTGAAATCTATCCCACACACATCAGCCAGATACTCAAGGGAATGTAATTTTCCGTAAAAGTTGGGTTTAATGCCTTCCATCGTTTTTAAAATGGTAGAATAACGGGTTCTTTCCTTACCCTCTTCCATTTTTAGCAGACGCAGTACACTACTGGTGTTTTATAAATCCATTTCGATAATGGTGATGATGATGGGAAAAGGATGTAACATGTCCTTTTGCCAATCCTCAAGCCCTCACTTTGCAATTTCTCTTGCAACAGTTAAGGTAAACGCCATACTTGGTGAATGACATGGAAGATGTTGTGCAGCTTCAGTTTTGTTCACTTTTTTATATCATTATCCACTTAACATACATACATTGCACAGTAAGCAACTTATGACCGTCTTCCTATAGCTTGACTTACTTTCCTTTTCCTTTTGATTTTTCGCTGGGAGTTAAGGAAGGAAGGAAGGAATACTGCGGAACCAACGATACGAAGTATGGAGTGCCTCTATTATTGCTTTTTTCCTCCGTTTCCCTGCCTCTATTATGTTTTGTTGGATGTTATATCCTATTTACTTTCCCAGTTCATGTTGCTCTTGAACTTACCTTTCTTTTTCCATCATCGTTATCATCATATATTGGCAACCAAATTAAGAATGTATGTAGCATCATGTTGCGATCTTCCCACACCACACAGTGTGCTAAGCCAACATTGCTAATATGAGATGCTTTGTGATAAAACTTTCAGTACGAAATAACGTATGCACCACGTTATCCCTCTTGGATCTAAATCTAGGCGTAGGTATTACCTAAGTAGCTTATGTGCTGAGAATCCGTTTCCATCCTTACAATCATCTACTTATCCTTCCAGTCACAACACGATACTGCTGACATAAAAAACAGATCCTTTTCGTCGACTTGTTCACGTATGGAGCACGTCAAAAGGTATAATAGATATGAATTTGGTTGTTGGCTGTCTTCACAGTCAAACTTTCATCAGGAGATTGGCTCAATCTTTATTTAGGCACATGAGGTCAAGGAAACAATATGAGATGGATGAGAAAATGAATTTTGACGGGGAGGGGAAACAGTTGGGGGAAATCGTAAATTCGACTCCGCCACTTAAGCGGATTCTTAAAAATTAACTTGAAAGGATCACCTGGTCAACAACGACTTATTACTTATTCGTCTTAACGTCTAGTACTTCCTACTGGAGAACTCGGGTTTCTTCCCATAAGTACAGGTACCTCCATAACTAAATCCGTATTAATATTAACCATTGGTAAGAGCTGTTTCCATGTATTTAACGCTTGAGACAGCATAGCAGCTTAATAGATTCTGAGTATTTACATTTATAGAGGCAGTTATCAAACTATTAGGAAGGAATTAAGGAAGGCACTCGTTTCTGAAGTTTTCAAATGAAAATTGGAGAAACAAAAATAGAATGGCAATTCCTCTCATAGCGACTTGAGAAGATTTGAGTCATTCCCGAGAGCTTGAATAGGTGGCGGTTGCACAACTTGTGTACCGTTTCAAGTTTCATCGTGTTTAACTTTCCAACTATCTCCCTGCATCTCTACTACTCCGGTTTCGTGCTAGGATGTAGGATTAGTAATGGAATCTAAGACGAACTAGGCTGGAGGCACAAAGACTTTAATATGTAGCATGTCATTTACACTGAACTTGAAACGAGCTCCCCAACGGGATTGAATCTAGAGGTCATGAAAAGAGAAATTTTGGCAGTTTGGTCTCATCACCATCACTTGCAGTGTTGTTGTGAAAAGCGTCCAATGGAGCGAAGCAACTACTTGTTTGTTTGCAACGTGATTTACGTTGTTTGCACACTTCATACCATTAACCCATAGCGCCATGTGTGATGTGAGCATGTATGGAAAATCGTGGAAAGAGTGCTGCTAAAAATGAAACGGCTTTAGAACACACATTTCTTTTGAAAGCTAAATTTTTGAGACAAAGATTATCTTGCTGACGACTCTGCAAAGCAATGTCAGATGCCTTTCCGTTCCCCGAAGCTGAAGCTGTAATTGGTGGACTCAATTTGGCACCGTTTCAGTATCAATGAAAACAGAGGTTGGTGTAAAAATAAGTGCGCAATTTTTTGTGCATCCCACTCAAAGGCGTTCTTTATAACCCGAACGACATTGTTTCCCGGCATTGCATACTTTCGTATTTATCAACCGGCTCAGTGTCAACAAGATTAGTAACGTTGTTACATAAAACATGAGATATAAATGTACACAGATGCAATTACAAATACTTTGGCAACGAATACTCCTTTCATACATATGCATTTGTTTCGACGCGAGTGCTGGAATGTCGTGCTAGAAGCAATTGTACATAATAATTTTTTAAAGCCAGTTAACTCATGGCGATAGCGACTTTAAATTAAGTTATGAAACCATCTTCTCAGCCTAATTGTCGGCTAACTTAAACTAAGACGATCTGAATTTATTTTTCCAAACATTTATCAAGAACCAAACAAAACAACAAATAAATAAATTGCGATGGTAGAAAAATCTCAAGGCAACGTTATTGCGTTGATAGAAAGATTACGTGTATACTGACACAATATGTTAACGGTCGATTTTATTTTATGTTATTTCTGCATTCGAGATGTGGGAATCATAGCTAAATTTGTATAAAGTACATAACATCTGAGCATACAGCCCACGGAAGAAGTTAGTTTATGCACATAAAACAGTAAATACGGAAATACAACACAATATATTTCAACAGTCAGTAGTGATCAAAATTTGCACGCATTTGATGAATGCTTGAACACACAGTGCATAATTACAGTATCCAGTTAGTCAAACATACATGACATGCCGGTGATTTTCTGTTTCGTCCTCATGAAGGTTTATCACGGTGACCTTATAAAATTCCCAGAATAATCAAGACTCGTCTTAAAAATGCCTCACTTGTGTTTTGACTGTTTTACAGCATGTAACATATTTATACTTAATGTATTTATCCATACAAATTTTAAGTGAGGACAAACTTTGTTTAAATGCGTTATATTCCACTTATCCGGAAATAGTCGCATTTAAGTGGTTATACATAACTATCTTTAATGGTGCAGTTTCCTAAATTTTTGCTTCAGTTTTAAA
>JAQGAP010004693.1:0-10056 GCA_034697805.1 Orchesella bifasciata
TTAATCCTTAATCCATTAATCCAACCAATCCCCATAAAATCACTTAATTCTTAATCCGAATAAATGTGGTTTGACTAGCATTAATCAGATTAATTAATCCCAAATAGGATTAATCAAACGGCAAAAAAACGCAAAATTCGTGAATTTTTATAGTGATTTTTCCATTTTAAGCTAATAACGTATGAAAACTCTGTATCTGAAATCATTGGCACTTCCTTTAAGCGTTTAAATATGCATGTCACATGCATGTCCTCGTGGATAATGTAAATAATTTACGCTACAGAAGGATTAAACTAACGTTTTACAGTACTTACTGGTGTCACTGTACTACTGCTAACAATCAAAATATTTGAACTCTATAAGTTCCTGTGCCACAATGACGCATCAAGATTAACTCAACATTTTACAAACTGATTAACTAATTGAACGCTTTTCATCAATGTGTTATGCAACGAGCGTGATATTATTTTTAAGTTAAATATTTAGCACTTTCTTACATAAAACACGATTTTAGGCTTTCAGATATGAATGTTTTGATAAAATTTGTACTTAATCCAATTAATTAATCCTTAATCCCTAATCCAGCCTTTCTGGACTAACTTTAATCCAATCCAGGATTAACTTAACGCGGAAAAATTACTCAATTAATCCGTAATCCTTAATCCCGACTATGTCAAGCATTAATCCTTAATCCTTAATCCCGGGTCCAAAATTGTTGGATTATACAAGCCTGGTTATAGGTATATCTAGTTTGTTTTGGTATCTGCTCCATTCAAATGTGTGGCGCCGCTTAAGCCTTTTTTCTTATATAAGACTTGAAAACCCTCAAGTATACCTGACTGTAACAACGAAAAACTTTATATGAGGGTGAGCCGTGAATATTATAGTGAACAAATCCGTAAACAGAAACAGATCATTATCAAGATTATACGAGGGAAAATAAGCCTGAAATAACATGAACATGTCATATTCAACAAGCGGGTGCTGCTTCAAATTATTTGGTAATGCCGGCAGCTAAAATACAAAACATGAGTAGGCTTACATCTAGGATAATTATTTGTATGTCCCAAAGTATGCATCGGATATGATAAAGTTAGTAAATAAATGAGTTCCGTAAAAGCTTAATGTCACATCTTCACATTACGTTTGTTTTGTAAAGGATTTGTTTTTTAATCACTTCTAAAGGACTTGCCAAATGATTACTTTATCTTGACTGATGTGTGTAAATTGAAACATGGAGCGATACATGTTTAAATATACGACGACCAGTAAATCCAAAGTTCAGGATTATGGCTTACGATGACATGAAAGTAGATATATGCTAATAACGAGATACCAAATGTATTTAAACAACGACAGCTTGGGACCCAGATGAAACTCACTTTACAAAGTCTTATGGCAGTATTTTGGATTTGAGTGATATTTGGGGAACTGTAATTTTAGGGATCGTTCACAAGAAAAGATTTCAGATAGAAGCATCTACCACAAAACTGGCTTACTGTCGGCGGTATGAGCAGTTTTTGTAGGTTATTCGTCAGTGATAGCATGGAACATTTCCGAACTGCAAGGGACAATGACGAATTGAAAAATTATGTACTGCTAACGGAATATCTCCACCAATTTTTTGGGGGCAAGAAGTGTTTTATCTGATGAGTTTCATCATTACAGTAGAAACTCTGCTTACAAATTACAAGCAACAATACATGCCTCGTATGTTCAATCTTTTCCACTACATACCATATCATACTATTTATCAAATGATTATGTATATGACACGATTGAATCCGATTGGTGATAGGTATAAACCTTTAGGTTAATTATGCAAGTTGAAGTGTGTTTCAGTCGAAAAATTTTGCCTTCATGTATGATTGTATGACTAAAATTGTACTCGATTTAATGTGTGCCGCTATGACTATTAACATAAGCGAAAAAAATACTTACCTTGGGATTTCAGGAAACGGGTTGATTTGGTTGAACGATTGAGAAATACGTTGTTTGTATTCGGAATTTCCTCGATGTATTTTCAAACTTAATTTTACATAAGTACGGTAGATGATTAAATATTGTAAGGAGCGAGCCTCTGAGAGTTTATGTATAAGAAAGGAAAGACAAAAGTTCAGTGACTCGAGCTGGTATCGAACCCAGCACCTCAGGGTTAGGCCCCCTGCACTCTACCACTTGAGCTACCGAGACGGTTAGGGAAACTCAGGCCAGGAAATCCTAGTCATTCTACTCTACTGATCTATTACTCTCACGATATAAAAAAGTCACATTTGAAGTTATTGCTCTATAAAACTATTAACACATTGCAGTCTCAGAACCCAAAGTAGAGTTTACCACACACACTTGAACGTATATTAACTGATAAAAACTTTTTACCATTATTTTCAACTTGCAAATGCAGAAATTGAGTGATGTGAATAAATTATGGAAAAACGTATGAATCAGACGTCAGTCAGCAGACGAATGGTGATTGAAAAGTTGGCAAGCAAAGTATAAACACATTTCAATATTATGGCGGTCTTTTAACGCGCAGCTCATGATTAAACTTTGTAATGGCAGCATTGGGTTATGAATGAATGTGTATATGTTTTTTACTTGTAAAGGTATTATCATAAGATGGAACTCAACTGAGGTGAACGCACTTGAAATAAATGCGCAATATTTTGGCAATGTTTGCGTCCGTTTCCCTATTTTACAAGTGAATAAGCACAGAGACAGATTGCAATGCTTTTCATACGTATATAACTGACTAAATATGCATATCATGAAGCACATGTTTATTTGCTGGATATGCAAATGAAATTATTTACACGAATGAATGTGTACAACTGCACAAAAAAATTGTTTGTCTGAATAAACTGAATTATTGAATGGTTTAATATTATGATTTTCAATCCATAAACTCTGTTGTTCAGTACATATTTTATGTTTGGGTTTACTGAATATTTACATAAAGGCAAAGGAATCAGTATGCATGCAGAGTAGGAAGAGTAGAGATAAAAGAGATACAAGAACTCAAATATTTACTTTAATCTAAAAACTTTTTGATTAGTTGATGCTGATTCCGATTGTGAGT
The DNA here is from genome assembly GCA_034697805.1 of Orchesella bifasciata. NCBI lineage: Eukaryota > Metazoa > Arthropoda > Collembola > Entomobryomorpha > Orchesellidae > Orchesella > Orchesella bifasciata. The sequence goes on from JAQGAP010004693.1 coordinate 3,080, forward strand.
AAGTATGTGCTGGAAATGGGAAGTTTGGATGAAAATATTTTTGATTTTCAACTTTGTGTTTTCACTTTCGCCATTTTTGTGAATAACATGGAAGATGAATAAAATGGAAGATGAAAAAATGAAAAGAAAAAACGTTTGCGTTTAAACGCAAACGTTTTTTCTATTTGTAAAGTAAAAATTTGAGTTCTTGTATGGTTCGTTTGTTATCCAGAAACATAAACCCGACAAATAAGACGTAAAGATGTACCTTTAGACAGTTTTATAGATAACGCGAAAAGTCGGGACACTAATTTTGATCGCTTGTAGTGTAGAAACCAATGAGTCCATTGATTCCAACAGTTTTCTATTTGGAAGATCATGCTATTTCTACTAATTCTGCATCAGTTTAGATGAAATAAATACATCGGTGCCTTCAATAGGCACTATTTTTCCTGTGAGTTCAAATACAGCTTTTCCCAACAAATTATAAGTTTAATTGCCAACATTTAAAAACTAACTGACTCTTATTCAAAATCCTTGACGAATCCAGTAATTTAAAGTGTGCGATTTCATGTATGCTTCAAACATTTTATATATCTCCAGCCAATAGAGCACAATGACGGTTTTAACATTTTTGACAATTTGGACGTTTTCTTAAATTCTAAATCTCCCAACTTTAATGGTTCATTGCAAAGAAGTCATGTCCATCAAGAATAAGATCTGGCTATTTTTGGAGAGTCCATCGGTAGTATGTGCTGAGCACACCTTCAAATCATACTTTAATTCAGTTTGTGCTTCATGGCATTGTTGTCAACAGTTGACAAAAAAATCCTTCATTTAAAATTTACACTTTTGTGTCCCACCATGGTACGTCACATAACAAATTTTTATTAAGCAGCTGTACATAAGGCCAGGTGTACTACGCATGTATTCTAGGTGGTAGCTGGTCGTTTTCTTTTTGCCCTTTTATGTAATAACATTTAATCTAAAAATTACATCCTCAATTTTAGGTGATTAGGAAAACCTACTTTTTGACACAACTTTGTTCTATGCCTATGTCGCAGTATGTGACGAAGTCAGAATTATAAGGGGGCCACTTTCCTACACAGTTTTGGTTGGTAAATCAGAATATACCATTGTTTATTTTCCAGGACTCATCCAGTCGGCCTGGTGATTATGCATTTTTTGGTGTCCCGACTTTTCGCGTTATCCTTAAGACGTATTTTGTGACTTGGGAATCATAAATGGAATTGTGTCATTTGTGCGTGACCTTTGACCTTGTTTGAATATCCGACTGCATATTTAAAATCTACACTGCAGTAGTCTTCGAATGATATATCACAAGCCATGTTGGTCATTCGAAACATTTAATCGTGCTTTTCAATTTGAAGTGAATATTTGTAATCATTATTGCAGTAGCTTTCGAATGATGTATCTCAACCTATATGTGACGCTTATCATATTGGTTTAACTTATCATTTGACCTTGTTACCGTGACCCCAGATAACCCATCTTCGAACTCAGTCTCCGCTTTGATCTAAACAATTGATGGGTGAAATCGGAATTTGAAAAAGTCAAGCGGTTCGAAAGTTATCATGTTGACATACAGACAGACGACGGACAACTATTATGTACCTTTAGGTTAGGTACCATCAGCATTTGAAAAAGTTTGGAAAAAGTAAATACTTGCAGAAAACGATTGTAGTATATTATTTACACGTAAAAATACAAATCAATTTACAAAAACATCACATTATTGTTCACAAACAAGAGTCGCATTTTGCAATCCAAATTTCTCAAACAAACCTTTATCTTTGATGAACTTGAGATCATTGTAGATGTACTCCATCGTACGTTGCTGACCTTGGTACACATCAGGAACAAGACTCGGGACCTTACTGCTCAACCAAACCTTCTCATTTCCTTCCATCCACTCGCGCAGCACAGGTGAGCTGGAATAATACGATAAGAACGCTTCTTCATCGCAGTACAACTCCACAAAGAGTGCAAGCGTCGTATCCGGTCCGCTTGATTCCTTTACCGTCTTTATAAACTCTGCGAGATCCACAATATCAACATCATATCCAAGCTTTTTGGCAACCCCAACAAATTCCTGTTCAACATCTGGTTGAGTGTGACAAATATTGAAGACATCAGAGCCCGCTTTCTCATCAAAGAAGATACGCAGCGAATAATCCGCACAGACATCCACAGGAAGCATTGGAACAGCAAGAGGAATTGAAGGCATGATTTTATTTTTCATCATGAAAATGTACCCCAACAACGCGTGATTATTAACTAGCAACTTGTTGGTAGTTAATCGTTTTGGTGTTTCTGTCCGTCTGTCCATGTGTGTGTGTGTGTATGTGTGTCTGTCTGTCCGTGGACACGATAACTTCCGAACGGGTTGACTTTTTCCAATTCTGTTTTCAGTAATTGATAGCTTAGGTCAATAGAATTTTTAAGTTCGAAGATAGGCTATCTCGGTTATCGGGAACAAAGTCAACTGATAAGCTAAATCTATTTGATAAGCGTCACATATAGCTTGTGATATATCAATCGAAAGCTACGCACTAGCTGAAGTCAACCGTGGTGTTTATATTTGACCCCGATGTGACCTTTGACCTCAATTAGGGGTAAAGTGCGAAATGTTGAGAAACATCGTTTTAAATATTTTTAAGGTCAAATGTCATCTATTGTTAAGTTGCTAGTTGTCTACATTCCTGTTTACCGGGTTTATTACCACATCACACCTTCCAGTTTTAGATTCTCCGACAATGAGTGGAAGCTTTACAAGGAATTCCCCTTTCCACTGCTTCCTTCACAAGAAAATCTGCCACGAATTTGGAAACTGGATAAGCGTGAGCTGTAACCCCATCAAAATCTTCAACATTTGGCAAATCTCCAAATTCTTCCTTCCTCTTCAACATTTGCCACAGAAAGTAGAGAAGAAGCCAGATAAACTTGTTTCAACTTTCCTTCACTTGCGAATTCCAGCACATTTTTTGTTCCACCAACATTCACACCTCGGGTATCACTCTTTGACTCCCTTTTTCTGTAATATTCCGTGTGATCCACATAAGCAGCGCAGTGAGCAACTGCATCCATGTTTTCAACCAGTTCTTCCCAAACGTCAGGTTCTAGACCTAGATGGGGTAATGCGACATTTCCTGAAAAACATCGGATCTTCCTCAAATTCATTTGGGAAAGCAATCCTTTCTTCTCCAGAACTTTTTTCAGCCGTTCCTCAGCTGCATTTTGCTTCGTAGGCCTGATTAGGCAAACCACCTCGGTAATTTGGGACATTGCTACCAATCCTTTCAAAATATAAGGACCCAAAGTTCCCGTGCATCCAGTAAGCAAAACCCTCTTGATTTCCTTCACAGATCCAACATTCAGCTCTGCTTTGGCCTTGATATGTTCTGGAAGCTTGCAATCCTCTCTAATTAGCTCATTTACTTGTTCCACCGTTGGTTTCTCTTTGGTTCCCACATTAGACCCCTCAATACGTTGAACAAGGGTACCAGAAAGCGCACTAATATTGCTACAATCTTTTAGCGTGCTCGCATTAACCGTTAATCTATCTCTCATCAACAATTCTTGATCTCCACAAACATCAGGGAAACTACGCCCATTTCCTGGAAGTTCACTTGGTCATCAATATTATCAGCATCATCCAACTTTAGCGTTGTTCTCAAAATATGTTACAGTTATGTGCCTCGTGATGTGATGACAGTGTTGATTGCACCAATAGATAAAAAGAAGGGACTGATTACTAAACTGAGTGGAAATTATCGCCCAATTGCGCTTGCAAGTATCTTCTCAAAAATTGTAGAAATTCTTATCCTGAAAAAGTTTGGAGTGCTACTCTCAACGACAAGCAATCAATTTTGGTATAAGAAAGGAACTGGGGCCGAATTAGCTGTTTATGCGGTGAAACAAGTAGCTCACCACTACCTACGGAAAAATACTCCAGTTTTCGTGTGCTGTATCGACGCCACAAAGGCGTTCGACCTTAGTTAACCACTTTTTTTTGCTTCGAAAATTATGTGATCGAAAGTTTCCGCCTGATGTGATCAGTTTGTTTAAGTTCTGGTTTCGTTCCTAGATGTTTAGAGTACGGTGGAACAACTCTTTGTCATCTTTTCTACTGTTCTTAATTCAGTTAAGCAAGGTGGCATACTCTCAGCCTACTTTTTTGCCTTATATATAGACGAACTCAGTATTAGGCTAACTTATTCTGGCGTAGGCTGTCGAATAGGTGAAAGAGGTATTAATCATATTATATACGCTGATGACGTATGCTTCTTACGTCAAGCATACGGGCCCTGAAAATACTTTTAAATATCTGCGAAGGTTTTGCACAGTCTCACTTATTTTTAATCCTAGCAAAACTGTTTGTCAACTTTTTGCTGACTCCAGCTATGATGACACGAGACCTGTTATCAGATTTGATGGAAAAGTTCTGAAATGGTGTGAAACAGTGAGGTATTTAGGTTATGACATAAACTGTAATGACAGAGACTTTGAAGAACTAACTCGACGAAGGAGAGAACTGCACACACGAGAAAATCTAATACGCAGCAAGTTTGGATCATGCAGCTACAATGTGAAGGTATACCTGTTTAAAACCTTCTTCTCAACGATTTATTGTAATAGTCTGTAGGTTCCGGTTTGCAGATCTATCCTGGACAAGATCAACACTGCGTATAATGATGCCTTCAGGATTATCTTTGGGTACTCCAGGAGATGTAGTGCATCTGCAATGTTCTGCGAAAATTTTGTGATTGACTTTGGTGCAAGGAAGAGAGGTGCAGCATACTCCCTTCTAGAGCGGATTGTTAACTCAAATAACTGTATAATTACTGCAATTTTGAACTCTGACTTCTTCATTCAGTCCTCAAGGAATGGATCCTTTTCAAAATTAATTAATATGTATTTTTTTTGTGACAATGTAATCATTATCGTGGGGCTTCACCCCTTTTTCTCTTTTCTGTTTAGTTTCTTTTCTAGTGGATATGGACAGTTTCTTATGTAACATGTATCGTTTATGTAACATGCGAGTAAGAATGAGTCTGCAATAAAGTTCAATAATAATAAAACTTAAACAATAAACTTAAAAAATACTTAGTATTTTGTTGGCTAATTGTTTTAAAAAGTTTATAAGGAGAATTTATTTTTGCAGCATCAATCAATGGTCCTCAATCAATCCTTGCCCGCAGCAATGGATGGACAATATGTGTCATTATAGCATTAAACATTTATTCCACATTAATACCGACCTGTACCAAAAAAAAACTATTTATGAATGAGGATTGAATATAGAATCAGTAAGATAAAACGATAAAGAAGGTATCATGCATGCAAGTTGTCATTGTTTGGCTTTGTTTTTCCATGCTGAAACTCAGTGATGTTTTGATGATTCGCAACTAGAAGCCACCTCTTGAACTACTTGCAGCTGACTGTATATGCCACAAAAAGTTCCAGGAGCAGTGGTTAGGTCTCGCTCACATCTGCCTTCGTTTTCTGGGGAGAGACGCATCATGATGATCAAGCTATGAAAAAACTCCAACAAACATAACGATACTCTCATTGCTTTGCTCTTTTTTTAGCAAGCAAACACCAATGCATTACTTTTAACTTGCATCCATCCATGTGAATTTTTGTAAATTACGAGCAAACTTTTGCTCGATTTTCTTGGCTGATCTCTCACAATCATATTGTATTCATTCAGATTATTAGTTTCATGTAGGATAATTGTGAACTAACGTAATGGCACGATAATTCAAAAATATTAATAACGTAATTTCATTCAAATAAACGACAAAAAACGCAATATGATTTGATGCGTTGTTTGCACTGTACATTTTCAGGAGAAGGCAGAGGAATGCATGAAAATGTTCTACAGAGTTCTGTAATTGACGTATGAAAACAAACTTCAAGCAGTATTCGTAAACAAGTGCTCCATTTTTTAACAAACAGTCCATCATTGTAAACCACTTTAAATTAAATGACCAACAACCAAAAAAACTACTGGAAAAGTAAGAATGGCTTCCCAAACCAGGATACGATGCTTTCAGAAAGGATTAAAAAATACACTTGTATGAAACTATTGCTATTAAGTGAACAATATATCATCTTTAAAAAAATCATTCTCGTGTATGCCTTGTTCGACATCCTACCCAAGGTTGAGTGAATGAACAGCACTGCATTTTCTGCCTCGGGTATTTAAGCAATGTGAATAACTCTCGCGATAAGCCAAGTACATTTTTATGCATGTCAAGTTTACGAAATTTTTTTCACAACTTGCTAAATTATTCAAATCTCAATCCAATAATTTAACCTAAATCGTTATTTTTCTTTATTATTCTATTTCGTGTACATTTAAATGATTAATGGTATATATTCAGGCTACTCACAGGAATTACAACATGATGTTACCTATACGAAACTGATAGCAAATAGCGTTATCAGTAGAACCAGAAACTGTAAAACCCAATCCCAAAAAAGTTAGTTAAAAGCATGCAAGTTATGAATACCATTTATAAAATATGCAAGTCTTTTAAATTAGTATTTACCTGAGCAATGAAACCATAATTTATTTTATAAAAACCCGGACAGCCAATACTGATGCATCCTGCTTCAAATTCGCGTATTATTCTCTCCAACTCTAGTTTGTCAGTAAAAACATCCAGTCTGACATCTCTGCGTACAATCTACGCTTGGAACTTTACTCCCTAAGATTTAAAAATGAATATAAAATTAGAAACGTACAATACGGAAACTGTGACTGGCAAAGAATGAATTGCTTATTATACAACATACAATTTTGCAAGATTCCGCCATGAGAATCAACGCATTTGTTAATATTATTTTGATCGTGTAAAACTCAATGGTGTTTATCATGTATGAGTTTGTCGCACTGTTCAGCCACATCAAATGCATTAAGTTATTGATTACAAAGAAAAATAATTGTAAAGACCAGATGGAGTTATTTG
>JAQGAP010004694.1:0-10056 GCA_034697805.1 Orchesella bifasciata
GATCTGTATTATCCTGTTAAAAAGCGCATTTTCCCAATTTCTCTTACTTATGAGCTTTTATTTTAGTTTCTAAACAAAAAAATGACTAAAACTCACAATGGGAACAATAGTTTCAGCTCTACATTTAACAGCAGATTATGTAGTATAATGCAACTCACAAAGACGAAGTTTCCTTTATCCCCAAGTCTCAAATAAAACGGTCTTGCTTTAGTTTTTTTTGTCAAAAAACTTGTGATGTGAACGAATTTCACCTTCCTTATTCTTATTTGGAGGAGATGTCTTGTTATGTCTGAGATGAATGTTCTTATTCATCACATTACATCAAAACAATTGATCCAAGCTTTCTAACATCACATTCTTTTCCAAAGTTTTCCATTTTCTCTCCATTTTGGTTTTAAATTTTTTCTTCTGTTTCTATTCTCAAAAAAAATTGTCACATAAAACTTTTCACTTGTTATTATTTAGCCATTCTTTCGCTAATGAAGGGAGAAGAAACCATGATTAATGCAGATTTTTTTTCTGCAAAATGCCAGATGACAACTAGAGGCTCACACCTTGCATGCGTACAACAAATCATGCTGAATGAATGGCAACGTGTAAAAATCGTGCCTAGACTTGTACAATGACTTTTGTTTAAGTTATAATATCACCGTGAACATCATGTTGGTGAGAAGCTTATTTCATTGTGCACAAAATATTTTCGTTTTGGGCAAAGTACTAAAAACATATAGGATGTAGGTATTAGAGGAAGTTTTCCTTTCGAAAATTCGAAATCATCCCAATAAAGTAGTACGACAATTGACAATCTCTAGCCTGCAGGGAAGTCTTCAAGAAGTGTTATCATGCGTACATTATTTCATTCAAGTCATCATAGGAAAAGCAGATGTTGGTTGACTATAAATTATAAATCATCAACTCATTCGTCTCATTCATCAAATCTCGGGGTTTTATTGATTCCCATTATGTTTGGTAGTAAACATTGAGCAGCATCCTTTATGACTTCTGATTTGAGATGACGAGGGATCGATAAGCAAAGGGAAATTGCCAATTGACAAGCTATAAGAGCTATAGCTGCAGCATAGCATAACGTATCACCACGCCATGTCAGTTTGATGTCAAACCGTCAATGGAGTTCTAAAATACCTTAATGAGCGAATCACAACACTTTTTAAAAAAAAATTTCACCATTGTTGGCTTTGGCTCCACTCACTTTCAGAGAATGTTGTGTATTCTATTCTAATTGTAAGTACACTGAAAATAAGGTTGTCAGTCTGTTTAAAATTTTCAAATATTGACATTTTTCATTCATTTTGTACGTGTAACATACATTCTTAAGCAGCTTGGAAAGTGCAGGCTGGTCGGGTTGACACAATCACATGGTTAGTTCGTTATGGCTCCCACACGCGACATAACAGATTGTAGAATATGCAGACATTTTTAATGTGCGTCTTTGTGCCTTATGTCGATGGGCAAAGCTAAGCCAACGCAAGTTAACTAATCTCAAACAAGAGAGAAACGAGATGAGAGCGTAGCAATGCTTGTTAAACGCATGCAAATTAATTGCATTTTTAATATGCAGGCTATGGTTATGGTATGTTTATTGCTATTAAAAAAGAGTTTCCATTTGCTCGCAGCGAGAATGTCAATAGCAGATAAGAAGTTCATCAAGTGCATCTTTGGTTTTGTAAGTAGTAGTATTATTATACCTTGTAGGTAATTCATATTCTACTTTAATTTATATGCTTGTCTCTAATGTCTACATTTTTACATTTCGTCATTGCTTTAGTTCTTCACAGCAAGAAAAATGTTTATAATGATGGTGACGATGACTCAAATTTTTAAACTTTATTGCTGCATCGCTAATTATCGGTATAGTTGATTGGCTTTTCATAATACTTTCAATTGCGCTGGTGCAACTTTTAAAGGAGTTGCCATAAATAAAAGTAGTGCAGAGCAGAGTGAGTGAGAAGAGTGCAATAAATTTCAGTGACAGCTTTTGCTTTACGGATGGAATGATGATAAATGAAGCATAATTTGTACTGCCTTTATAGAAAATCTATAATTTTAAGTATCATCATGGAGGAAGCATTTTAATCAAAGTATATAATAAGTACATGAACAAAAAATTTATAGCATTTTCCCATTTTAGTAATGGTTGGGATTTGCAATGCAATAGTGTTGTGAAAGAAGGATGAAAATGAAATCAAAATGGAAGCGATTCAAATGCCACAAAGATATTCCTATTATGGTCAACTCATAAAAAAGAAAAAGAAATGATAAATTGAAAAATTGTTTAGATTGTGTACAACGAAGAAAATGAAAAGTTCCTTACCAATACAAAAAAGCTGCATGCTCAATATATTTTATAAAATACTTAGGTTCGTGGTCTGCAAATACCAGAGTACAGAGATTTAATATTGTAGATATTAGCGAATAAAATTATAGCTGGTCCGTTTCTGTTTCGAATATTTTGGCTTGCGTACTTGTACGTACAATGTGCTTAATTCCATCAAGCAAACGAAAGATTAAGATGGTCATTTACTCTATACTATGGACACTTAATTTCTCATATACACTTTATAGACCATATAGGTACACCTATATTGTGGTAGTACGTGGAATTTTCTATACATGAATGAATGCAGTCGGGGAGCTTGTTAGAAACAAATCAAGATAAGTTTGTCATTTTCATTAAAGAAAAGTCGACAAGCCGCACCAAACTAAAGAAAGGCACACGGCACGATGCATGCATACCTACAAACATAATGTCTTGATATGGTAAACAAGAGACAATTAAAAAAGAGAAGATAAACTCTTAAATAAAGTTGCCATTCACAAGACAAGCGAGACATCACGCAGAAAAGGAAAACTCACCGATTATACCTATTTGAGCCGTAATAAATCAATGATATCGTCACGTCATGAACTTGACTTTCACGTTTTCATAAATATATGATTATGTTCGTATAAAGATGCCAATCATAACTATCACATTTCCACTAATTTATATAGACATAACATCACATATCGTCGTATTCATTGTCACCAGACAGAAGCTACCACTAAACTGAAATCTGAAACAGCCGTTCGTGCGTGAAACTTGCCATTTATTCTTTTGTAAACTCAGCAGCCCGATAATTACAATTGACTAATTGCTCGTAGCTTCACACCATTAAAATTGTATCAGTAGACAACTACTCGACTACTGCATCATATCTCATTGTAACGGTCGGCGTTAACACGATGATTCACAGTGGTTGCATGCATACGTAAGTTTAGCTAGAAAATGAGAAACCCTTTGAAATATATTGGATATTATGGGATGGTGAGTAGTCAAGTTCAGCTATTCGTAATACAGTAGATGCGTAAAAAAACTTTCTTTTTTCTTTTACTTACTTACTTTTGCACGTTGTGTATCATTCTTTTAAATATTTGCTTAAAGCTCAACTTGTTGTTAAAACTTGAAAAAAAAAACATTGCGAATTTTATGAAATGAACAACCTATTTCAATCTCATCTCAACTATTTGCTATTACGCTGTAACATATTTGTGTAAATCAAGAACGTTTTTATTTTCTTCGGTTCAAGGAAGCGGAATTAGTTGTCTGAGGCTACTCACAATAATATACTTCCAGTTTTTAGTCAATAAAAACTAATTTGTTCTAAACTAAATCATTGTGATCATAAAATTACACTTTTTGTTTTATACAAATAAATCATCATACAATACTTTTTTGAGCACGTTTATATTATGTATGCTACAAGACGGATCTACACACAGCTGCATTTCTTAATAGCTCTCCTGCTCATTATGTTTCTTGATAGTAATAAAAACTGCACCGGAGAACGAGTTAATATGTGTGTATTTGCCTTGGGGGCATAAAATTTGTATAATTCATATACATACATGTATACGAACAAGCAGTCGGCATAACTAAATAAAAATCTTTCCGAATCGTGAGGTGCGATTTCCGTGTGCACCTTAAACTCAACAGCACCCAAAACAAAATTGTACATAAGATTAAAGCGTTACATCAACTGAAATATTATTATGAGTGGATCATTATTGTGCGACTGTTTGTGTAGCTGTAAGGCAAGTTTTTGGAAGCGTATAAACCTTATTACGTGCAAATGCTCTTTTCGCTCATTCATTCCCATTGTAGTTGACCAACGACTCTTGGCTACGACTTGGTCACTCACTGTCACTGCCTCGCCTGCAATTTTTTACTTTGTCTTTTCTGGTATTTCAGTTATAAAAAGTGATTGCATTGTGCATATGTATATGTTCATTTTTTTCTTGGCTCATGTTCTTGAAAATCACGGCATGCCACACCTATTTCATAAATTTCATAAGACAGCCCCACTCGCCAGTATTAAAGACTGCGGATGGACCACCATCACATATTTTTCATTGTTTTTCCACTGACAATCTTATGAACAGGAGCGTTGCTTAAGAAAATAAAATTGCCGTTTTAAATTGAATGATGAACTTGAGCTAAAACAAAAAGACGAGGTTTGGGATACACATTTTACGCTGCAATGGCATAAAAATTACTTTGTTATTTGATGAGAGACACACTATACTCAATTCAATTCAAACGCGGCAATCACTGCAGGTACGCAGGCAGGGTGAATGGGCAGTGGTTAGCAGTTTTTTCTTTAAATTGCCTACATAATGGTAGTGTCTGCCTTATTTGATGATGATAACGTTTTAACTGCCTCGGAAGAAAAAAAATACAGTATGGCTGTATTCACTCATAGGAGGCTTCTTTTTTATATAAACATCAAATTACTTTGTAAAAGAATTTGAAGCGGAATGGACTGGTACAAATATGTAACAATGAGTACACTTTTGCTTGAAAAGTGTGTGCTACACCGTACAAATTCGAGCTCTTTGTTTTCTCAACTTCAAGAAGAGCTGTACTTTTTGTACGAAACTAGTTTGACGGAAGTCAGGCAAATCTGTCGAGATAAAAAAGAAAGAAAGGATTCGGTCTCTGACTCCGGTTCCGTAATTTTCTGTAATGGTAATGTAATTGCAATTACTTAAAAATTCCTTGAAGGTTACAGGGAGCGTATAATAAATCCTGTTTTAACTTCCAGGCTGCCAAAAGCATTCATTCGCCTTGGGCAACGCTTGTGTGGTAGCCGACAGGCATCTCAATATTTCAAACTCACATTTATCTACAATAATTCACCATATTATAACACATGTCATGTTATGTTACATTTTTCTATACATGTACTGCAACAGGTGAATGACTATAGCATTAAATGACAATCGACGGAATCGACATGTTAAAAATCAAATGATATGATGCAATAACGGAAGAAATGGAACAGCGCAGCTGTCACTGTAGAGGGGATGATGATGATACACTCTTTATGCAAAATATTCCTAATCATACTCATAATCGTTCTCAGTCAGTTGTGGCTTTCCTTCCCAAGAATAGAGAATAGAAGAGAAGAGGGTTAACAGTAAAAAAATATTGAAAACATAATACGTTTTTACCCACATAATAATGTAACATACATTTGATCCGATTCAGTACAATAGAGCACAAAACATGAGGTATATAACGTAATATGACATGCGTATTTATGACGCATTGTTGCTTTGTTGGGCGTATATTGTATAATATTGTGTTATATATGTTATGAATATTTGTCAGTCGGTCGGAGGAAGCTTGATGAAAGGATGTTTACGGCGGTGTAAAGGGATGGTGGTTAATGTTAGTAACATCTGGCTCTAGTTTTAGAATTAAACTCGGAAGAACCCATTTTGTGTTTGTATTGACAAGAAGAATGAATGCTTAAAAGTTGAATTGAAGAAAGATTTCATTTTGTTACTTGTACACATAAAGTAGGTAAACATATTACTGTCATTTCACTTAGGATGCTGACTCGGCAATTTTTACCCGTTGAGTTTAAATAACGTAACGTAGGCGTATAAACATTTGAAGAACTTCAATAAGGCTTAATTACAGCGTTGTAGGAATCAATAAAAAAAGCTTAAAAAGGATGTATGGTGGAAATTAAGAGAGCACATTGTGCAACTGTACTATCGAACGTTGTTAGTTTGTTGGGTGCGATTGGGACTTTGTATTTCACTTTTTTATCAAACGAATGCCACATTGATAGCATCTTTCGATTTATTTCCTTTCATTGGCATATTTTGACAAGGCTCCCTCAGTCAGTAGCAATTTCCAATGGTTATAGATTATAGTCAATCAATTTTACGCATTCACGCGTTGAGCAGGACCAAGTCAAGTCAAGTTTTTGTAATTATTCAAGTAGCTGAAATTGGTAGTTGAGCGCATTTATGCCATATATGGAATGCAGCTAGTTAACAAGGTGGTGGCGTGGTGTGGTGGTCTTTGGAGAGTGAATTGGGTGGGTTGGTTTTGGTTTGCAATTTGGATTACGTTGATTGATCAATTTTGCAAGATTGACAATATTCTTCCAATTTCAGCCACAATTGAAAAGGCCGAAGAGGGCACAAAGGGGTGTCAAAATTGTTATCTAATAGTTCAAAACATTATTGATGAATGATTGGTATGGTCAGTGGTGGTTTGGTTAGTGGGGGAGCATGCATGAGGAGAGGAGGATAATAAGAAAAAATTAAACCACAACCATTTTTCCCTTTCAAACTCTGGCTTCCCTCTACGCACTTCTGCAATCGTGCCTAATTACATCTTAGCTGCGTGCACATAATCATGTAGTAACACATTTCACTAATAAAATTCGCCTTCATTTTTATCTCGTTGCAATCCTGCTCTCACAATTTGGAAAGGCATTTCCCATTCTGATTTTCCCAACTCCACTTCCATTTTTCACTGCAGGCATAACTATATTTTCGAAAAATCGTGATGTAGAATGTCGTGAACTGAACTAGATTAGATTTTTACAATTGTATTGTCAGAGATAGTTGGTAGGACTGCTGTTCCTTGATCTTATTCTTATGCAACCGTTTTAAATGGTATCATGATCATGTCACTTCATAGCTTTATCACGATGCTGAGGAATGCTTTTGTATGTGAGCTCATAACATAACATCAGATCACATCATCAGAATGGCAATATATGTATACATACGGGTGCTCACTGGCCACCGACCGACAACTTCAACTCGGCTCGGACATTATACGTTATTTTTAATGACCAAGGATGCGTGCAAGCATGACGCATCACGATAAAAAAGACACACAGACGAATGGTTTGTAAAGGTTGTTATTAGAATTCTAGTAGTCATTTTTGTGCAGTCAAAAGTCAAAAATGATCTTTTAAAAATGTAATTATCATTTTCGAGCAGAGATGCAAATCTTACTGCCTCCTTCTACCTTCAAACGTTATCATTATGGATTACGTCAAAAGAATGAGGGGAAACTGTGATCTCTTAAGTATCTTATTACGTTTAGCAATTGAAAAATATTTCTTCAAGGCTTTATTACATGTTTTGGGTGGAGATGTTGTTGGAGCCGCAACTGAGTGAGCGAGACGAGAAATGATCATGTAAATGGGGATGTAATGAGAATGTGAGTAATATGTTACGAACATACATTATTTCTTTTTGACAGGTAAAATTTTGAATTGATTGCTGCTGCTGCTGCTACCAGTGCAGTAGTGAAGGCTAAAGGTTTTTCAAATCCAAAAGCACTTTGCTGGAATTGTGTAATGTTTAAGATGAGATGGTTGAACTAACTATACATTTAAGTACTGTTACGACAAAAATAAATGCTCACTTCCAAATGATTACGACCAGACCAGCAGAATGGAAAATGATGAATGCATTCTTGACATGAAATTTTTGTAGAGCTTGGTGTCGGCTTCATTTTGAATATTTGAGTTCATTACATAAACCCATTTGTCTAGCTCTGAATTCTCAAAGTCACTGCTAGAGTTAATTATTGTAAAAGTTAAGCCCAATTAATTGAAAACGCTTGTTTTTCTTTTTGTGAAATGGGAGTTGTCAAAATAATTCGCTTTTGTGGGAATGAGAAAGAGTAAGAGAATGGTACATGATGGTTCTCATAGGAAAGTAAAAAACCGCAGTCAGTTTTGGGGTTTAATTTTAAGCATGTAACGTAACACACGTTTGGATGGTGGTTTGGTTAATGCTAGGCTAGAACTAGAAGTTTTGCCAAAAGAAAATTTACAATCTTAAAGTTATTTTATGTCATAAAATATCACAAACCGTTTCACTTTTTCTTCTATCATGATACGGAGTTTTAAGAGCGTATTTAACAAGAAACATTCCATAAAATCTTGAGGTTTGATGAGGCTAAGGTACAAGATGAGATGAGTGTTGAGTAGCTAGAGATGATGATAACGTCTCAAGTTGCAAATATTTGCCCTTTGTTTTGTTTAATTGTTTTCTTACGCAAGACATTCAAGAGTGAATAACGTAACTATTGATGTGCATGTTGGAAGAAAATATATATGAAATGCATTTAAAAACAAAGTAACAAACTTTTAAACTTTAATTCGTAGGGACGCTAACAACTATTGATTTATGGACGGCTGTTAGCATAAATTTCGGTAAAAGTTAATTTGATCGTAAATCAATTTCAAACGGCATCAAGTATGCATATGTATTCAATTCAGATGCACAAATGCGTACGTGATTATGTAGTCGCGAATCGCTATCAGTTGTGATCAGTTTAGTCAGTCTTCAAATGCCAAATCCAAGGGCTTTCATGTAAAGTGAGAATACACACGTACGTCCATAAAACATTGTAAAATTGAATATTATTTCCGTATTCACGTCCATCCGACTTATGCAAAAAAAAAAATCCTCCCATCTTGTTTGTCCCAAATATCCTTTCGAGTAATCATGCATATCTGGTGCGAATCGAAATCAACTTAGCAATTTTAATTTCAAACCCGGTTCTTCCTGAACATATTGATTTATAGCTGATCCTCGTTTCTTTCGCAAATATAAGCTGTAAATCATTATGATAATGGCTATTTGGCGATCCCCATCACATTACTTTTGTATTTTTCTTAAGAACCATGTGATGTGAATGAGAAGAACGTGTCAAGCCCAAACGAACACATAAAATTCCATTTGGTCTTATTTCTGCTGTTAGTAGGTTTCTGTGCAAAAATTTGGGTAAAAACTATGCGATTTTCCCACGGAAAGCATGATATCGTTATCCTCCTTTGTAATGTAACACATTTTTAGACCATTGCATGCAATGTGGACGCATATGTTTGCGTTGTATAACAATTTGCACATAGTAAGCCATGTTTTATGACAGCAAATGAACATTTCTGGCGTATTTTCAGGTGAAGTAAACGTGGAAAATATTTTCCCATTTATAAAAAAATGTGCCTATTCGTAGCAACCTCACATATGAGTCTTTTCCTATGTCGTTTATGTATTTAACATAAATTACAGGGTCCTTGTACAGCATGGTAAAAAGAATGCTGTAATCACAAAAAAAATATGACGCGTTTACAAAAATGTTATTGTGGTACGTTCCCATACGTCTCGTCGCAAAGTCATGAATATTTGAATTAATGTCATCATAAAATTATACCTACTCATGCATACCTTTTAGAACTATTTGGGAACTTAAATGTTCATTTTATGTAAAGGTGTGCTCTTTTCTAAAAAAACGCTGCTAGCGATAGTTGTGCCAATCAACGTAATCATCATATCAAGTTCTTTTCTTATAACTTGTAGGTATATAAATGCATCTAATCATTATACCGCGTAAGTATTATTATTGTTTTCAGTAAATTGGGAGCTAATAAACTTCAATCAGAGTTGAGAATGGAATCTTGCCCTTCAAAATAAGCACACATGATATTGACATTTTATGAATGGCATAGTAAACTCCGTTCCAATATGTGGCATTGTTAAGCGTGGTATGGGCGTGAGTGAGTGGTTGAAAGATCCTGATTGCTGCATTAGAGTGAAAGACTTTTATGCAAAATATTGATTCAGTTAGGAAAAACATACAAATGAATGGTTTATACAAGAGATATGTAAGACTAGTAGATGAAGCAACAATGAAATTTTGTCAAAAATCTGTTCTTTCCCAGATTCCAG
>JAQGAP010004695.1:0-10051 GCA_034697805.1 Orchesella bifasciata
TGAGTCGCAAGTATACTTACAGAGGGGACAACTTCAGTCACAGCCGCCCATGGATGTTGCTCCTTATGCCAGGAAATATAATCTGATCTGCACCTCTCTTGACCTTTCGTACAATCCAGCGGCACCGCCTTGATTCTCCAATCGAGGTAGCCCTTGACCAGCATCTTCACAAAACTGGTGAGCGCTGGACTCGTCACCGTTCCTCCGTTCAACTGGAGGCTCTCCACGAATCCAATACTTGTTTCATCATCAGGCTTGTATCCGATTGAGTCGATGTTGACCATTCCTCTGATCTTTTCCCCTGTTGTTTGTATTTAGCGACAACATCCGCCGATCCCTTCTGTCCTTCGTTGGCTGTGTAAAAGTGGAACTCGAGCGTGTGGTTGAACTTGAGTCCAAATTGAGCAATGAGACTTAGCACCTCCAACAAAACGGCACAACCACTCGCATTGTCATCTGCTCCTGGGCGTTTCGGCGTGCCGTCGGAACCGCTGGTGTCGTAGTGGGCACCGAGAATGACGATCTCTTCCTTGAGAGAAGGATCCTGTCCCTCCAGCCAGACGATGATGTTTTGTTGATTGTAGATAGCGGTAGGGCTCGGTTCAATTCAACCTGAATTGAAAATTTTTCAATTCAATTCAATCCAATTCAATACATGCTGAATGAATTGAATTGAAAACTTTATGAATTGAATTGAATTGAATTGAAAAAGGTTGTGAAAGGAATTGAATCGCCTGAATTGCAATTCAAATCAATTCAAAATTATAAGAAAAAATTACTGAAAATGCTGTTTCTAATCAGATAAAATCAAGTAAATTACGGAAATTTCCAAGAATGTTTTCACGGTATGTCTGGGTTTTACCTTAATAAATGACTGATTCTAAAGATTACAAGATTCTATGGATTTTCAGGCTGTTAGAAATATTAGAGTTACAATTGTTAGGTTATATTTGAGCTGAAATATGCTTTATTTTAGCAACATTAGCAGCTCATTCCAACTTTTTTTCGCTAAGCCAGTAGATATCCAGCAATCGTTTTCTACCATAAAATAAGCGAAATAGCATGGATTCATTTCCTCGCAGATTGTTAAGGATATTGTGAGCGTGATAAACCAGCTCAGATGATTTACACTAAAATAAACTCTAACTCGTAGACTTTCCGAATAATAGTTGACAAATAAGAAATAGTTTTATTCAATCATAAGAGAATGTTTAATTAGTTAATCAAAATGAAGTCCTCAAGACTTAAATCAAAACGTATTCTGTTAACCAAGATCAGGACGTGACAGAGTACCCGACTGACTGACTCAGAACGAACTAAAAACTAGAAGCTAGAGCTGTGGTATGATGAGAAAGCATGATCCATTCCCATATTCCCTCCTATAGCCACTAGCACCATAGGATGGGGCAAGCTGGCTCACAATATATAATGTTTATATTTCGTTGTTATTAAAAATAAAACTTAATGGGTTGTGCTTTTGCTTTTAAAATGCGTGTATCTTTTTAAGTAGTTAAACATAGTGAATAGTGTTCTGTAAAACATTCATTATTGTTCACCATGTAATCTTATAGACTGCATCGTATATGAATCTGATTTCTTGAATTGAAACTTTCAATTCAATTCATACCTTTGAATTGAATTGAATTGAATGAAACTCAAGTTTGAATTGAATTGAAAGGAATTCGTTCAATTCAAGGGCTGAATTGAATTGGAATTGAAAATTCTTGAATTGAATTGAACCGAGCTCTAGATAGCGGTGCGTCCTCCATACGGAATTTTCCGTAGGTCGTGGGATCCTCCGGTGTAACTGTCCCGGATTGAGTTGATATGATTGGTTAGCCAGACTTCCGGATGAGGGTCACTAAGGCTATAACTGCTGCGACTGTTGAACTCGCTCAAGTCTTCGACGAACTTCTCCATCCGTTCCTTTTTCAGATGGGTGAACAGCCGATGGACACCATTGGGTTGAAGGGGTTCCTTCGGATAAGTGAATGCGTTGACCGATAGGCGAGCCATGGACGGCGGAGGCGTCTCGTCCGGATGATCAGCTTCAGGTGCTACCTCCAAAGATGCGAGGGCAATGAGGAGGCTGGTTATTAGTAGTAATTTGAAGTCCATTTAGATTCTGATTCAGATTAGCTTAACAATATGCATTAGGTTGGTATGGAATTGTCGTATTTACAATTCTCGGTTGAACTTTAAAAAATATTTTATAACTTCAAGACAAATATCAATGAGTTGAAAGAATAACCTTGGTGATTTGGTTCGTTAACGAGGTCCTTGCTGCTCAAGTCTCGGCTGTGGCCGTTGAGAAGATTCCTGGAGAAATGGAGGAGGAAAGTAGGAGGGAGACGATTTGATTTATTACATTACTGTTTGGAAAAGTCTACGAGTTTGGATGAAAAAATATGAAATAAAAATATGAGCGAGACCTGGTGGAGGCCTAATTATTTGCACATAAGTTGTTTATTAGCTACTGATAATACTGGTAAAATTAGAGAAAAAGTTATGAGGGTTGAATATGAAAATTAAATATTGTCTTATTGGCTCCGAAACATTAAGTTGTATGTCGACGGACGGCGAAGAAAAAGACTCAAGTCGTTTTTAGGGTTATAAGAAACGGCTTTATCGCCTATTTAAAAAACAAAGGAGATAAAGCCGTTTCTTGTAACCACAAAAAAGACTTAAGTCCTTTTCTTATGACCATAAAAATGACTTAAGCCCTTTTCTTCGCCGTCCGTCGATGTATGTATCTTATGTATTTTATGTATCTTACGTATTTTATGTATCTTACGTATTTTATGTATCTTACGTATTTTATGTATCATGTGTGTGTACTTGGATTCTCGCCTTATGTATTCTCACCTTGTGTATTATTGTCTCGTATGTCCCCTTATGTATGTACTCTGTATAATGTATTGTATGTCGACTGAAAGTCCTGCTTTTAAAATGCGAAGCACAGTTTTCTGATTAACTGAGAAGGAGAGGAGCAACGCAGGATCATCATCATTACCTCAAGAACCTCCGAGCAGAGCAATCGTGTTTTACCTTGTGCGAACAATCGATTTTCTTTTGGTCTTTTCCCTTCAGTTTTGTCTGACTGTATTTGTGAATGAATTTGAATTCAATTGTTGTAAAAACGTGAACAGCCCTTGTAGTTTGTGTTCCTTAAAATTGATTGGCTATTCGTTCATAGTTCATTTTTAGCTAAGCTCACTTCACAAGGAAATAGCGGTTTTGCAGTAGTTTAGGGCATTGTTTTACTAGCGCATGATAACCAAGTGACAACCCAGATAATCAGGCTGTGTAATCACCATAAGATAAGCCCTAATGTTCTTCATTGTTGGAAAAACCAAATGATTTTATGTTTGACACATAAGTATTGACTTTATACATGACATGTTTATTTACTTTATTCATTTTTGCATGCATCAAATTAATAAGGATAACAAGAGCCAAAGAAAGCTTATTCCCAGATGCGGCTTTACGGCGAACGAAGATTTTGTGGTGGATGGGACGATGACTTTATGAATATCCGGAATTTCAGCGCACTCAATCAAGACTGCGAAAGCAAGCTTAGCGAATTCATTGACCTGCACAAAGTTTACGTTCTCACTGATCCGTAGTCCACTTGGGCTACAACCAAAGAAAAACTTAGGTAGTAAATTAAATATGAAGGAAAAAGATACAATAATTAAGTTCCTCCTAGTATCCAGACGGTACAGCTTCAGTCACAAAATCCCATGGACATTTTTACTTATGCCAAGCAACATGATCTGACACGCAAAGTTTTGGCTCGGTGCAGTCCACCTCTATCATTTGTGCTCCAAATATTCAGCTGCCAGCATTTTAACGAAATACGTAAATGCGGGATTCACTATTGTCGCTCCACTCCAGCTAAACTCCACTAGGCTTCTGCCTAGTATGGGGTTGGTAGCCAAGTGAGTCCAAATTGCGCATTCCTAATGATCTTGATCTTGCCCAATTTGTATTGTGCTTGAACTTGACATTCTTGTGATTGGACAATGACCCTCAGCACCTCTATCAGAACGGCGCATTCACTCGCATTGTCATCCGCCCCAAGACGTTTGACTACAGCATCAGAACCGCTGCTGGTGAGCTCCAAGAATAAAAACGTTTTTGACCAGGAGTGTTTTTCTTCTACATCCCGGCTGGCTATTAAGTTTCTTTGCTTGCAGCAATTGTTTTCGGAATGCGAGTCTTTTATTCTTTTATTCGATCGCAGTTGCATCTTCTTTTGTAATCTCCACCATTTTTGTATTTAAAAGTTGAGAAAACAGTTACTTAATTAAACGATGTCCTTGAAACGCAAAGCGATTAGTAATTATCGATCAGTTTAAAGCAATTAATAACTATAACGCTGTCCATACAAGTAAACAAGTTACAGACAATACGTCACTTCCGATAGTTCCGACGAATCAATAAAGAGTCATTACTATCATAATTATAGTGCATATGCACGATGTTTGATCGGTTAGTACAAACCCGTCTCTATTGCAATCAATTGAGTGATATAGTTAATCGATCAAGATGACAGGGGTTACCCAAATTTTGGGGATTATTTGTGTCGCCTTCAACTATATTTCCACCTCAACCGGGGGGACGGTACAATTTTATCAATTCGAAGATTTTAAAGGTATGCTAAATTTTAAATTTTACATGTTAGTTACCAAATACTGATTTTACACCAACAGCAACTCCGGTAAATCTTGGATTTCAGGGGAGTCTTTTGAAGCCAAAACTTCAGCATCCTGCAAAAACTTTTTAAAACCCTTTGGATCTTTTCATTATAACTCACGGGTGTCCTTGAAAACGACTGTGTGCATAGTTGTGTATGAATCCAAGGGGTGCCGAGGCAAAGGTTGGGTGGTTAGGAAAGAAGAAAGTCCTCTAAGGCTTTTAAAAGTGACTGTTCTTAACCAAACATCTCGTGACAATGCACAGTCGTTCAGGGAATGCACGAATATGGAGATGAGTTTAAACGTAAATGTGGATCTGTATGAAAAGGGGACTGCAACCAAAAGGGCTCAAGGAAAATTTATTGAGCTACGAGATTTGTGTAACTGTGTAACCTTACCAGTCAAAGAGTTTCGAAATGAGTGGATTCCACAGCCAACTTACCATTATGGATCTACGTATGGATCCTGCATCTTGGTTTATATGCGCCCCAATTGCAGAGGAAAACCCCAAAGGATAATAACAGAAGTTTATTTTCAATGGGCCGGGTACATATACGACCAAACAATGGGTTCTTTAGAACCTTGTTTCTACCCAAAGCACTGTAGAAAGTAAGATTATGTTTTCCAAATGTTCATGAATTAAATGCATTTAAAAAATTTTAACCATAAACGCATGAATTTGCTTGCAGGCCTTTTACAGCCACCATATTTAATATAGAACCCGCGTTTAATAAAGACAGGATTCTTGACACCGCCAAAATACAAGAAGTCACACTTGCTGGAAAGCTGACACTCATTATCGATGGGCCAGGCGTTGTGATAGAATCTTACTCGGTTAATAAAGAACTTTCCGAGTCAGCAGAATTGTCGTTCTCTAAGGAAATAACTAAACTACTTTCTTCCGATACTGTGATTAAAACTTCTACTCGCCTAAGCATTGAAGGAAAATTAGAAAGTACGGCACCAGGCCCAAAATCCAGTATAAAAGTAAAGGTGGCCAAGGAAATAGATAATGTGTTTTCGAAGAGTAAAGGATCCTCAAATTCATCCAGCAACTCAAATATGACCAGATTGACCACGACAAAAAGGTATGATGTGAAAAAAACATTTAAAATTCCTCGTTGTAACCAATACGTTATAACAGCAGTAGTTAAGGAGGCTGAGGACCTTGAGCTGGATTATCGCATTCAGTTCTTATTCACTGGCAAAACTATACACGGAAAAAAATTAAGCACTGAACAAATTTTGAACGGTTTGATTTTTGATAAAAGGGACCTCTCCCTATTACCCAATCATAAAGAATCAAAAAACTTTGCATTGGTTGTTGAAGCGGGATTTAAGATGAAGATGAGCTATGGTGTCTCTGAGGAGATTAGTGCAAAAGGAAAAGCAGTTCCCGAATGCCTAACTAAACTGCAGCAGCAAAAATGTAAGTGTGAACTGTAGTCTTATGATTGTTATTCTAACATAAATTTTCACAAACACTAATGTTTTGTTAACAATCGCACGAAAACCCTAACAAAATGTGTGTATTTTAGTATAGTTAAGTTTAAAGAGATATTTTCAATGGTTCGGGTTGGTTGGTTCGTGTAATCATCTTAAAACCTTTAACTTTGGTTTGTATAATTGATGCTTCTGTTCTGAATACTGATAAGTAAGGGGGCAATGGGTAACTTAAGAACTAGTTTTTAAAGATCTACACTTTTAAACTAATAAAACAGTACTCCCAATAAGTTTTTACAAAACGGAGCAGCTACTCCATCTTTACAGTCTCGATTTTACAAGCTTATTATCACTGATATCTTAAATTGTGACTAGCATGTTAACATGTTGAACTTTATTTCTGAAATACCACTGCGATTTATGGAGCCGTGTTTTTCTCATAATGGAAATGGTTTTGTTTTTTTATTCGTCTAAAACTTTGTTTTGTGAAGAATCCAGGACAAACCATCAAGCATAATAAAATGCCTTAAATTTGGAACATTTTAACACCAAAATCATGTTTATCAGCCTGCGGAAACTAGTTGAACTCTTCGACTCAACATTAGGGATTTAGCTTCTTGAGGACAACATTTTACAAGTTTTCTACGAAAAAAATTGTCAGTGGACAAGTACGAATGCGGCATTGCACAGCAAGTCTTAAGATACGGTCTTTGAAAATGCTGCCAATGAAGCCTCCAAAGCAGCTAACTCTGTGGACTACGAGTGGACAAAAAAACGCGAAAGGAAGGATTGAAGACCTTCAAAATATGGCAAAATCCGGCAAAAAAAGTGGTTTCTGAAGCTGCAACAAAAGTCAAGGACACAGTCAGTGTTGCAACTGGATGGAAAAGTTTTGGGATTTTATTCTCACAGATTCTTGTAAGAGGAGTCGAATAAAAATGAAAGTAAAAATCATATTTGTAGTTTAAGTTTAATTTAACAACTTTTTACATGTTTTCACGCATACGGAATATCGAAATTATCGGGCTATTGGTTCTGCTTTAGATGTTCATCAAGATCTATATGAAAGCCTCATCAGTTGGCAAATTTTTCAAGAGCATCTTGTAAGCTTTTGTTTACAAATTTATATGATCATCAATCCTTCCACGAGTATGTGAAACTAATTCATTACGTATTTGTTGTCTTGAGTGGTGGTACCCACACCGAGAACGGCAGCCGAAGATGCACCAACAGTCAGGACGCGGAATCAAGAGTTTAGTACTGACATTTTCAACATCAACAGTCATAACATTTATTTTATCACGCTGCTGAACAGCAGTAATAATACTTACATCTAAGATTTAAAGCACATGGAATGGGTAACAGCGAGACATGGAAGAAGCGATGTGTACTGGTATTTTATTTACAATAATATATAATATTCTCATAGTCGTAGTTATGTGCTTTGATCAGCAGTTAGTACGAAATTATGTCTGTTAAACTTATTGAAAGTGGCTCTTTTTATGCTGTAAAGCTTTTAGATTTAACCAGTGAAATGGTGTTTTGCAATCAAGTTGCTATTTTTATTATTATGAATTGTTTTATTATTATACTTCAATAAAAATAACCTAAAAACTTCATCTGGTGTTCAATAAATGTGCACTTTAACATCAAGCGATACATCATCAAGATCAGATATGTAGTGACAGATAGATGCATGGGAAGGTTAGTTTCTAGTTAATTTGATTTTTTAACAGATCGAGTATCAGATTTAAAAGAACGTTTTCTTATCTACATGCAAATGCTGAAAATCCGGAATTCCAATTGGAGGGGTCGCCATATCTCGGAAAGTAAAAGTGATAGCGACACAAGGTCTTCAATTCTGTGATCCCTGAGTGATATTACATCGGATTTTTTGAAAAAACGGGCGGATTCTTAAAATCCGAGATTTCGGTTTTCGGTTCCAGTTGAAAGGTTGCCATAAGTTGGAAACCAGGAGCTAATTAACAGTAGTTTTCCCTAATTAGTTTCTGGTGTAATTTTATGTGACGTAAATTTTAAAAACGTAAAACCGGAAAAAAACTAAAATTTAAATTTTTATGAAGTTGGGAGTTTTAAAAAAAAAACTAATGGAAATGCTTTTGGTGTGGTTTATATCGGTTTTAAGATATTATTAAAGTATTCTTTGTGCATTAGTGCCTTTTTGTGAAATTTGTATTTTTCAAAATTTCGCGCTCATTTTTTTGAATTTCCAAATTCTTTTAAAAAGTCCTCTGTAGATTGTTTATGACAGTATGGATACAAAAGTTCAAGTCAATCGGTCGATGAAAACCGGAGATATCGATGTACCTTTGCAAAATCTTGGAATGCCCGTAGTATTCACGTGTCAACTTACCCCAACTTGTTACTTCATTTTTCGAGATTAACTTGATGGTGCCTACATAGTTATCATACAAAAACTTCGATTTTAATACATTGGTCAAATCATCGCAACATGTCCTGTGGGCCTTACCACTCACTCTCCACTTACCTATTTTTCCTTGTATGAACCATAGGGCTACTGGCTTAAATGAACACGATATAGAGTAATATTTAGTAGTCTTTCTTGTCTTATCTAGGTTATATATATCCATTCTTGGAATCGCTTCTATTATCATGCAAGGTTGAATACACTTGTTGTACTTGCATGTACACTAGTACGTGAACATGCAAAAGGACCCGTTCCTCTCTATTTTTTCACATTAACATCTTTATGTGACAAATTGTATTAGCCTACAAGCATTATAGGTGACTCTCTCAACCTACAATTCACGCTCTACAGTAAAACACCCAAGGCGTCAATTTGAATGAGAGAAAATAAAAATTGATTATGAAACTAAAAAATTGCTGATTCAAACATTTAAAAAAGTTCTGATGACGTGACCTGTGGAAACTTAGAAACTGTAAACCATTTAGTCTCAAGCCAACTCATTCATTAAAGCTTCACACAACTGCTTTTAAAAGGTAAATATCATCTGAAACTAATTAAGGGTTAAATTTCGGACTGCTCAAGACAAACATTCCACGGCTTACTTCATGCTGGAAAAGGGAGCACCAAAACTTAAGGACGTTGAGTACATTCAAATGCACAGTAAATTACTCTTGGAAAACATTTGAAGGCTATAAATCTAGCATTAATCGCTTGATCAAGGTAGAAGTACCCATCGAAAACTGTGAAAACTCTCCCTGCACATGCTCCACTTTTCCGAAAGAATATGTTTGAGTGCATATACTTGGGTTAATGATGTTACCAAACCCTATTGTTTTAATCATTTTAATGAGACACCAAATGAAAAAAAATTGTTTTTGCAGGAAAAATACAGAGCCAAGGTGTCGTAGCCTAGGCCAAGCTCCTATAGCATCCTGCCTATAAGCGGTGCACTTCTTTATATATATAAGCAGCTCATCAGCTTCGCAATGATTCACAGAAGTGGTCAATTTAGCATGTGGTCAATTCGGGTGGCAATATGTGGTAAATTCAGTTAAAACATAGTTATTATGCCATAGTTTTTTTTAACAAAGTTGGTTTGATTGAATTACAAATTTTGAATTAGTTTCAATGTGTGTATAGTGGCGAAATGTGAGTCCATACAAATTTTTGCAGCTTTGGTTTTAGATCATATGCTGAACATTATGATACAAATATGAAGTATGTTTGGAAATGTGGTTCTGTTATTCAAAAAACCAATATTCATCTAATCATTCTAATCGAAAGTTTCAAGAAATCTGACAATGTTTATCTCCTAATAATAAACCCGACAATTCGAGATGTAGCAATGTACCTTTTAGATAAATTTATGAGGTAAATTGTTCCCCCTGTGTCATAAATGAAATCTTTCATAAACTAGCTTTAATTTGATACATCACAACCCAAGTATGTCATTTGTGCG
>JAQGAP010004696.1:0-10050 GCA_034697805.1 Orchesella bifasciata
CCCTTTGCGGCAACATCCGGCTACAATCGTCTTTTTGTGACTACATTCGACTATTTCCGTCCCTTAACGGCTTTTTTTGTCTATTTCCGGAAAATCCCGGCTGTTTCCGTCCCTTTGCAGCTTTTTTCGTCCAAATTTCAGGCAATATCCGTCTATTTCCGTCCCTTTGCGGCTACTTTCGTCCCTCAGTGGGTTTTGCTGTCTATTTTCGGCTACATCCGGCTTTTTTCGTCTATTTTCGGCTACATTCGGCTTTATCCTTTAGCGGCAATATCCGGCTACATTTGTCCCTTTCCAGCTATATCCGGCTATTTTCTAGCCTTTGCGGCTTTTCCCGTCCATATTCGGCTACATCTGGCTTTTTCCGTCTATTTGCGGCTTTTTTCGTCTATTTCCGGCAACATCCGGCTGTTTTCGGCCCTTTGCAGCTTTTTTCGTCTAAATTTCAGGCAAAATCCGGCTATTTCCGTCCCTTTGCGGCTATTTTTGTCTTTTTGCGGCTACCTTCGTCCATTTTCGTCTACATCCGGCTTATTCTGTCTATTTGCGGCTTTTTTCGTCTAAATTTTGGGCAACATCGGTTTTTTTATGTCCTTTTGCGGCTATCTTTGTCCCTTTCCGGCAACATTCGGCTTTTTTCGTCCCTTTGCAGCTTTTTTCGTCTAAATTTCAGGCAACATCATACTTTTTTCGTCCCTTTGCAGATTGTTTTGTCTAAAATGCTGGCATCATCTCGCTAGTTCCGTCCCTTTGCGGTTTTTTTGTCCCTTCGCGGCTTTTTCCGTACATTTTCGGCTACATCCGGCTACATTCGTCCATTTTCGGTTACATCCGGCTACATTCGTCCATTTTCGGCTACATCTGGCTACATTCGTCTGTTTCCGGCAACCTTCGGCTATTTCCTTCCTCTTGCGGTTTTTTGTCGATTCCCGGCAGCGTCCGTCTATTTCTGTCCTTTTGCGGCTATCTTTGTCCCTTTGCGGCATAATCCGGGTATCTTCGTCTCTTTGCGACTACATTCGGCTATTTCCGTCACTTTGCGGCTTTTTTTGTCTATTTCCGTACACATTTGGCTGTTATTTCGTGTAAATTTCAGGCAAAATCCGGCTATTTCCGTCAATTTGCGGCTATTGTCATCCCTTTGCGGGTTTTCCGTCCCATTTCGGCTACATCCGGCTACATTCGTCTCTTTCCAGCTACATCCGTCTATTTCCTAACCTTTGCGGCTTTTTCGGTCTGTTTGCTGCTACATCCGTCTACATTCGTTTATTTCTGGCAGCATCCGTCTATTTCTGTCGTTTTGCGGCTATGTTTGTCCCTTTGCGGCAACATCCGGCTACATTCGTCTCTTTGCAATTACGTTCGGCCATTTCCGTCCCTTTGCGGATTTTTTCGTCTATTTCCGGCAACATCCGGCTGTTTCCGTCCCTTTGCGGTTTTGTTGGCTATTTTCGGCAGCATTCGTTTATTTCCGTCTATTTGCGGCTTTTTTCGTCTATTTCCGGCAACATCCGGCTGTTTTCGTCCCTTTGCAGCTTTTTTGTCTAAATTTCAGGCAACATCCAGCTATTTCCTTCCCTTTGCGACTATTTTCATCGCTTTGCGGCTTTTCCTCTCCATTTTCGGTCACATTTGTCTACATTCGTCCATTTTCGGCTACAACCGGCTTTTTCTGCCCTTTTGAGGCTTTTTTTCGTCCATTTCGGCTACATCCGGCTTTTTCTGTCCTTTTGCGGCAAAATTCGTCTCTTTCCAGCTACATCCGGCTTTGTTCGTTAATTTTGTTAGATGTTCATTACCACTTGAACAAAGTACATTAATAAATATAGGATTGCACGGTCAGTGTTTGAACTGGAAGAAAATCACGTCAGATAAAGTTAATTGCTCGTGTACACAAGTCAACTACTCACGAAGGGTTGAAATGTGAAGTCACAAATCTGGTATGAACCTCAATGTTTTATATAAAGAGGAGACATTTGGAGTCGGACTTAATTCACGTTGGACATCATAGTGAAAACTTTGAAAGACACACTGGTATTAATGCATAATAATATTACAACCGTTTATGATACGAAAGTGCCCAGTGCGTAAAAATGAGGCAGTGAAGTTGTACTAGACGAACGCCCAACATAAACAACCCTTTCGTATAAAACGAGTCGGTTTGATGTTGGGTTCTTTACAAGTTTCTCTGTCAGAAAGGGTCTTTTCAAGGAGTGAAGTTTGTGCTTCGTTTTATGACTTTTGGGTTTGCTGCAATTTAGTAATGAATGAAACCATTCATTGAGTTTTAGATCTGTGCGAATGTCGCATTGTTCTTTCTAGAATCAAACGTTTTTCAGGGATGCAACAAAATTAATATGTGTAATGAACAAGAGCCCTTATCCGTCATAATATTTTCATGATCATGACCTGATCATGATGTTGTTGCCGAACTTCTGAAGGCCGGTGCAGATCCAAATCTGAAGGATGTGACCGGAGAGTCACCAATCAATTATGCTAAAGAAAAGGCTGAATGTGGAGAAATTTAAAAGCGTACATTAGAGATGCTTGAGAAGCTGTCACCAGCAAAATAGGTATAATAACACTTGAGACTATGAACTTTGTGAGTAAAGATAATTAGTTAAAAAATTATAGGAATATCTTTCTGTAAAAATTGTCTTTTGAAATCTAATAGATACAAACATTCGAAATGCAAACCTTTTACGTATTTTTGTAAATTGAAAACAAAACAGCTGAACAGTAATCGAACTATTATTGAACTTTCTGAATAAATAACTTGCACAATCAAAGTAATTACAAATTTTCTTGACATAACAAATTGGCTCCACTAAAAGCAAGGCTTGTATTTGCCACTGAATAACTATTTTTCGCAGACTGGCGAGGTTTTCACCACGGGTAACTCTTGTCATTGATTCATTTGTGGACAGCAAGCCTTTAAACAAACATTCCAATAAAACTTAAAAATTAAGTTTCAATCACAAGAATTCTCCTTGCTGAAAAATTTGATTGGCGTCTTACATATACGTAAGTAAGATAAATATCTAATGAGTGAATCAACTGGTAACCTTAACATCTTTAACTTTCCTTTCTTATTTTTATAGTTACATACCATCATTCACGCAGTTCGTCACTCCATTAATACATATTTTATTTCAAAATGATATTTGATATTTGATTTTTTTTATTTGAATCTTTATTCAAGTGTCGATCCCTTGCAGGCGAACCATTTCAGTACAAGTACTGTTCTTCCAACAGCGACACAAATATTAAAATCATCAACTAACTAAGTTCAAATGGAAATGGAAATCAGAAGTCGTTTGGAATGATAAGTAATGTAAATAATGATAAATGACCATCTAACATGTTTTCAAAATTACAGAAATGGTACAATAAAGTTTGAAGGTTGTAAAAAAGACTCCGCACTTTAAAAGCCCACAAATTTACCCAATGCTCTCTTTATAATCATTATCATTATAATGATGCATCATAGTATGAACATGAACATTTTTTTGTCTCCATAAATCCGGGTATCGATTTTCCTGTGAAAACCTTATTCCTTCTGGAAACGTTTCCAAATTTCTGTTTACTGTTGTAGCGGCCGGTAGTTTTAAATACGAATTTTCTGTCAGCATTCATAGTCATTTTCAAATGGCAAGATTTCCATTGATGTTTGATGGATTTGAAAAACCACTCATTCAATCGCAAGAAATTTTCAACTATTCTGTCAAATTATGGCATTATTCTTGCATTCACAAGTCATTATAATGAACATATGACTTGCGAAAACAGCTAATCAGAAAAGTCATCACATTCTGGTTAAGGCTAATGCCTTATGCTGATGCTGACTATGATGATAATTTAAAGTTCTGAGAACACCCAACACTAATAAAAGTATTATTGTTTATTATGAAAATTTAAGTTTTTTGTATACAATAATTATACATGAACTTACTACCAAACCATATTTTTTCATATTCATGATACATAAATAAATAATCATTACGATATTAAGGTAAACTTCAATTATAAATTCTGCCTTCCACGTCGATGCTGACGAACATCAGTACTATCAATCCATTTTATATTATCCTGCGAAAATTATACTCTGCAATTTCTAGTGATGAAACCCTTCTATATCGTTCTTCATAATTCTTCATCACTAGAAGAGCTATTTATACACAACTCCACTGACTCTTTCTTGCGATTCTTCGTGACATTTTGAATAGCCTTCCGAGCTGCAGCTGAAGTGGATGGTTGCTGTTCATCGAGAGAACTTCCTTTAATCATTTCCACATCTTCATTTGACAACTGTTTGGCAATCTGCTTAAGTTCTTTAAGTGTGTCTTCAATGTGACGACTCAAATTATCTTTACGGCGAAACGTCTCTCCGCATAACCAGCACTTGAAGTGTCGGACATCTTCATTAAAATTGTAGAGATTAGTAGAAAAACCAATGCAGCGAACGATGGAGTGAGTAAATATATAATGTTGCTTACCATCATGAATGTGTTGATGTCGACGAAGGTCTTTACCATACGAGAAGGCCCAGTTACAGCCATCAAATTCGCATTTGTGATCTCGTCTTTTTAAGTGTGTGCGCAGATGAGTTACCAGGTGCACTTGAATCGTTTTTCACACTGATTGCAGGGAAATGGCTGTTCTCCGGTATGGGTCCTCATGTGTCTGTTGAGTTTTCCCTTCTGGTGAATCCTTTGTTGCAAATTCTGCAAACGTATGCAGTTATCCGTCATCTTTCTAAAGTTGGTAGTGTTGAACCGGCCGCCGCATTGAGGTAAATGTTCTTCTTGCTCCATTTCAAATCTGAAAAGTAAGAAGATAAGTTAAATTAAAAATCCAACAGTACAAATTGAAATGTTTCTCAAATTGCCCCCACGGATTTATCCTAACATAATATAACTAACAGAATAAGGGTCTACAAGTTGAAGTAAGGTACTCTAATGTCAGCAATCAATACGTTTTCTAACAATTACCACTGAATGTTTTCTGATTCCGAAATGACGTATAATATATTACTTGCACAAATACACAATGAACCCACAGGCAAGAACGCTTTTTTCTTTCATCGTATGTTTTTTAACTACAAATTATGTATAGTAGTATAGTATTTTGCTAACCACTTAAGAATCCAAGTGATATCTCGGTAGTCTTGTCAGATGTCTGTTGGCGTTGTAGGTACATAGAAACGCAGGATTCCATTGTCAGTGTTCGAAATGGAATTGAAATTCACGATCAGTTAAAATCCATTGCTCGTGTCCACCTCAACTCTCCGCAATGGATTAAATTGTGAAGTCACACTTTTAGTACGAACCACAATGTTTCATAGGTTCGTTGTGTCTGCTCTCGATTGAATGTAATTTCAAATCTGACTATTGAAATTACTCTGCACCATGAACACTGCTGAAATATAAGCTTGTTGAGGACTTTGGTAGATATACGGGTAGTATTGCTCATAACATGCTTTTATGCTACGAAAGTGTCCAATGCGTAAAAATGAGGTAACTCAGTTCGAGCACACACCCATCTTAACCCAAAAACAATCCCTTATTCAAATTAAAACCAGAGTCGGCATTAGGGCCTTGTCAGTAAAGGCATTCATTGTCAAAATATTTACCAATTTCCAACCTTAAGGAGTTGCTGACAATGGTTTCTATATGATATTCAACTTTCATCGGTTTTCTGGGTTGAGAAGACGGCTCGAAAAGCTCATTTTCTCAATGGTAGTATTTTATTTGGGCTCGCTGCCACTTTTAACAATGAATGAAACGATTCATTGAGTTTTAAGGTTGTGCTTATGCCGTAGTATAGGTTCATGAACCCAGCCTGACCATACTCTTTTGAGAGATGCAACAAAATGAATGAATGTATTGAACATTAGTCCTTATCCCTTATATTGCTTTCCTTTTGTTTGCGTCGTGCCGAGACGCAATAAAAAGTAACCCAGCGGCTGGATCACAATCCCATTCTTCACCAAAGGAAAAATTATCACGAAGTACTACTGTCAAATTCATACATTTTCTTATAAGCCAACTACGGAATGGTAAAAGTAATAGTATTTCCATACATTTAGAAGCGTGGAAATGCGGATGTTTTTGAGGCATTGAAGTATTTCATATAGTATCCCGAAGCTTATCAGTCAGTTTCGAGAAATGAGGAGATGTGGCGAGTTAAAAAGTTAAAATGCAAAGCTACCCTTTCTCTCAGTTTTAATTTTATGGTAAATAAAAGGCATGACTGATCTGAATGAAGTATATTGGAATTTTGTAAACTTACACTTGTGTAAGGAGTCTCATTTACTCCAAAAGTTATTTAAATCGGTTTTACAAAAATATTGCAAATGGCCAAAAAAAAGTAGATGTCACCAAATACAAAGCAACAAATCAAAACCCGGACTCATTTATCCCTCAGTCTCAGTTATATGAATGATTTTGGTCTCCACCAGCTCAGCATCAGAATTATACGATTCTTCTGATGAAGATGAAAAGTCTATAATTTACACATAACAAATGAATATAAAAACAACATCATCAATGCATTGATAAAATAAATATTTTATTTTAATTTCATGGCTAACCCTTTACAATTAAAGATTTCCTATTCGTTTCTGCTTTTTTGTACTCCGCTTCCCCATGCCGCATGCCACTAATGAAATCTATATCTCTCTAGAAAAATGTACACTCCGCAAACCCCACAGCCTTCTCCATGCGCCCGAAGGTGCCTTTGGAATTTTTGTCGTGTTCTTTGTTTTGAACGGACATTCATCACAAACGCTTGGCTTCTGACATCCTTTTATCTTCTTCTCTAAACACTCTGTAGCTGGTACTGGATGCAATGGCATGGAAGGAAAAGTTTTATGAACGAAAATAATGTCTTCATTTTTCTATAATAAATTTGAACGGCGGTTGAGAATGCAACGCCTTTGCGTGGCTGAATAAAATCTAGCACAACCACCGACACTTTTTATCAACTTCCCATTCATTACCAAACATTACCCACCAAATACTTAACCAATTTCTTGTATATAAAAGTTCTTTTTTCTACAAATTCTCATTACGTCAATTGCCTGTACAAGCATGTAAATAGTGGTTTCACTTGTCGTTGAGCAAGGTGAACAATGAGTTTAAGTCTTTCATGGTCATTTAAATTCGACCGATAATACAAATTTGTATACAAATGAATAACAACGACTACGAGTTCAAAGTATGTTAGTGAACAAGTAGAGCCTGATTCAAGACTGGCATTGACATAAAAAACCAGAATATTCAGTGTGTATTTATTTTCAACATGACCAAGTCCATTATATAATACTATTTTACGAAAGGTGTTTTAGTATGATATTTAAAGGTACACTTTTTAAGCCAAGGGTTTCATACTTCTTCATCGTACAAAGCTGTACGTGCTAGGTGTTTAAAACTTGCATTGGCGAGATACGGTGTAAAAATGACAGAATATTGACGTTTTCAAACTGGGAACTCAATATGTTCCGGCACCCGCATAAAACGTATGTATACAAAGAAAGCTTTATTACAAATTTAGCCTCATACTGCAAACACATCTATTTGCATAAAACGTTGACTTCAGAAAATCCGTCGCAGTTTAGTTTTGTACCCAACTCATTATCAGCTTGTTTATTATCAGTCAACATACCCGATAAGAAACTTGAGTTGAGTATAATAAAAATTACGCGTTCTGGTCATGAACCTCTGAGCATTTTGTCAGTTAACAAATTCACGTTCCACAAAAACATCCTGCTTTCTACAAAAAAAGTTTCCTGAGTCAAAGCCTTGAATATTGTTTTCAAACTAAACATTTTAATCAACAATACAGATTTCTTGTGACATTTGTAGTTCTAGTGACAAACAACATGGAGGAGTGGGAAAAGGATATTATTACAAAAAACCTCAACAAACTTATCGAGAACACAATTTGCAATAGCCTGTTTCTGGCAACATTAGAGGCAACTGGGATTCTCGGTAGGAATGATACTTCCATTCTGGTAAGCTTATTTTCTCAAAATGTTTAGATTCAAAATTGTGCCTTACATTAGAGACTTACAATTCATTGAGAATTCTTTTTAGAAAGCCCAATCCAATAATCCAACTGAACAAACCTCAAATCTGTACGACATCATACAGACGAGGGCACGTGGCTACCAAATGCTTTTAAAAGCACTGGATGAAACTAAGCAGTCCGGAGCGCTTTCAATTTTGACTTTGGTACCACTGGATTCAGACAATGTTTTCCATTACGATGATAATTCCGTGCTAGGTAAAGGACAATTTGCAACCGTTTTCAAAGGCAAATTAGGAAATAGACCCGTGGCTGTCAAGCGGTTGTTTGCTACTGATGTTGACGAAAGAGCGAGAATAGAAAACGAAATTAAAATATTGCAAATATGTGATAGGCATCCTAACATTGTAACGCACCACACTACTAAAAGATCTCAGCATTTTGTGCTGATAATCCTTGAACGTTGTGACATGACGCTCAAAGATTGGGTTAAAGTTGAGGAGAACAAAACTCAAATTCCACAGCGGGAGCTTTTACGACAGGTAACTGCTGGGCTGAAGTGGCTGCATGATAAGAAAATCTTGCATCATGGTCTACGGCCGGAAAACACTTTGATAATTCGAGAGCTGGCTCAAGTCCAAATATCTGGATTTGGGTTGAGCACACTAACAGAAAATGGCGACAATGGTTGCCCAATGACGTTTACCAAGGTCGCAGAGACGCTGGGATGGGAAGCACCTGAGGTGATGGAAGCTCATGATAATCCAGAAAGAGCGGATAATTCCAAACTTGTGGTGAGTTTAAAACATTTCTCTAATTAATTACCCAAATTAATTGCAGGATATTTTCATAGCTAATGTCGCATAAAACAAAACGTTTAATTTTGCACAATGCAGACATTTGCTTCTGACGTGTTTTCACTTGGTTGTATGTACTACTACGTACTGACAGACGGACGAAACGACTTTGGGGATCTAAAAAATCTGGAGGATTTGGAAGAAAGCGTAAAGGATATTCCTGACAAAAGTTCGGTTCAAGATGTTCTGCTCATAAAGAAAATGATTTCGGATAACCCAGAAGTAAGACCGTCATGTTCTGATTTGCTCCGTTCTCCGGTTTTAAAACAGCGGGACGATGAAGAAAAAATTGAGAAGCAAGATGATCCAATTAAAAAAGAACCTCCTGTTTTAACTGTTATTACCAAGGTACAGTGAGTAATTAGAATTCGCAGCATTTAAAATATAAAAATATTTACTTTTCAACCTGTTTAAGCCGACCAGACGTACCCCATTGAGGGGTACAGTACCCCATTTGAAACTCGTGTCCCTCATTCGAAGTCTGTACCCCATCCGTACCCCATTGCCAAACTCGTACCACATCACGAATTCTAATCATCAAACTATAAGTTTAGTGACATGTTATTGACGTTGGACACTTTAAATAGACATTTTAAGGGTGTCATAGATTTCTTTACGTTAAACAAAGTGCCAGAATCCAATTTATCCTGTTCTCAGAATACTTTGGGTTGGTTTCTACTTGTGTTTTGTTTTTGTCATGTTTGTTCGTGTGACATTAGAGATAACCAAAGTGGAAAGCAAACTGGGAAAAGCTTATGCATGTCTTTGTAAGAGTCGTCATTTATTACGCAAAGTCATAAATCTATTTCTTTCATTACAGCTCAGGTAAGATGACAGGTTCAAGAGTATGCAAGCATACCAAATTTTTGTAATATTTAAAAGAAAATACACTCATCACAAAAATACTGATAACTTTTAATTGAATTTGTCTTTTTAAATTTTTATTTAAGAGATATTATTATGAACACCGGAATCAAATTTTTGAACACACTTGTTTCATATTACATTCACATTTTTTACAAGGAAAGCTGTAAAAATTTGCGTAGTCTCACAGTGCCCCACTATCCACGTATTAAAGTTGTGGGGCCAATTAAACGTTAATTAGCAATTCAATCAAACTAATTTTGTGCATGAGCAAATTGTATGCAACTCCTAATCAAATTAT
>JAQGAP010004697.1:0-10050 GCA_034697805.1 Orchesella bifasciata
TATTCAACTTCTGGAAATTCACAATTTTAACATAATAAAAAACGAAGCTAAACAAACAAGGACATTGGTCCGAAACAGTATACAATCCATATATAATTCAGAAGGAAAAATTGAAGCTGAAATTCCATTTCATAATCGTGCTGTTTTTCCTTTTGCTCCACAAATTGGCAAGATATCCATCCATTTGTCAACACCTCCTCCTCAATCTCTAATAAATGTTTTCATGGATGTGGAAAAAGTGCGAAAAATGGATACTTGTTGCTACCGCAAAAATACTTTGGTAACATATGTGAAAGAAAAATTATTGTCTTGTCATTCTTTCCCTTATTTATTTCCAACAAAGTGGCTCTTCGCGCGGTTCCGAATGATGTAGAAGTGTAAGGTAGGCATGAAAAAGAGAAGCCGCTTAGCGTAAAATGGCATATGATAGATGATAGTGGTGGTGGTGGTGATGATGATAAAGTTGTGTAAAGCAAATAAAAAAGGGAGTTCATAAAGAATGTTGTAAACTGGATGATGATAATCACGATGGTGATGTTGATGATGATCAATAGCCAAAAAACCAGTGCAAAAATACATGTACTACACCTATTCTTCTTTCGTATTTCTAGCAAATTATTACGTTCCTTCATTATCAACATGATGTTGATGATGATTCATTTTTTTCAACCGGATACGTTACTCACGGTATTTTTGTGTGTAATAACATGCTGCAACAAAACTTCAACAAATTTACTAGGAATGAAGAAATTTTCTGAAAAAAAAGCAGAAGAATGGCTTGCTTTCATTTGAGAGTAGTGATGATGATTCACTTTATAGTATAGCAATGCCATGCCCCGCTGCTATGCGAACAGAAGTAATCTAGCAATCCCATAATTGCACCTCATTATTTGCCATTTCATACCGCCGTTTTGCTACCAAAATCCTCTGCAGCCTTGCTCATGATTAGCTAGGCTGGGATACGGGGTAAAGCAAAATTAGGAGGGTCCTCTTCACATAAATAAGTCTTGGCTTGCTATTACATATTTATATGCATTTTATGCTGCTATCTCTTTGATAAACTAATTTTCTCCTACATTTTGCCCTCCAGCGCTTACCTTCAGCTTGTTCAAGTGCCTTTGTCAAATCACCCTCTCTCTCTCTGTTCTACTACTTTTCATAAAGATGGAACTGAAGCAGAAACCTGGTGCATCATTTTCATTAGCCGGTTTAAATAAATGGAGATAAAAATATTTTACGTTGAATTCTTTGTTCACCATGTGGTGCGAATTTAACCACCAGACTACGTGATGTGTTACAGGGATTAAAAATTGCAGACTTTTTATTACACTTGAAAAAGATTTGTAATACGATTGTAATAACGTGCAAAACAATTGCAATTACATGAGTTGATGCTCACAATTAGCAGCAAACGCGCATTTGCTCAAGAAAGCAATCTGATTGTGAGACTAGGTGTTAATGAAATTGGCTGTTTAGCAAAATGAGAGTGAAAAGCAATTTAGCAAAACTGGAAATGGCATCAATAACTTTTTGAGTATTATTGCAATAACATTATTACCTTTCTGGCAAGGGGAAACATGAGGAGTCATAACGGGATGCTAATAACTAGTGATTTCAACACATTTCACACTTTATGACCCCACCATTTTTACAATCGCTCATTAAATCAGCATTTCTCTACTCAGTTAAACTAAACTTTTGAAATTCAATCACAAATACATTATGTAAACGAAACCAGTCCAACCAACTCCATAGTAAAATGATAATAGGGATGATGAGAAGTGTATATAACGAGCAAAAGTCATTAAATTTGAAATAAAACTAAACGCTTCTTGCTCTTTGAATGGAAGTCTTTTTCTGGTTAGCTTACAATGGAAGTTGAAACTTTTTTTCTTTCTGCTATTTTTCATATTTTCTATGGACGCATGTAGAAGATGTGTACGTTTGGAATCAGAATAATTCTCGTTTTACTTGTTGAGCAGGTAAGTAAGTTAAGTAGTAAAAATTATGAAGGACAGGTTATAAAGCGCAAGGAATATATTATGAATATGCTCAGACCACGAATATGTAAGTATATAATGCGTTGAACAAAAAGTTGCTGACAATTACAAATATAAATCAAATGAAAGTGGAAAGAGAGGAAGAATTGGACAAGCATTAAAAATCCATCTTAGAGGCCAACAGAGGTGACCACTATATCATTAATAATAAATGGAGAAGACGAGCCTGGGATGAGTGGAGAAGTCGTACTCATTTGCTCCCTGTCATGTAAAACCTTTTGGTGGCAAAGAGTACTGGTTTCGATTCCAACTTGTTAAATGTATCATGGTCACTTTTTCACTCAATCTATAAACTTTGTTTTAGACTCATCATCATTCAATCGGCCTATAAACCAAAATTTCATTCATTTTCCATTGCTCGGTCACCACATCAAACCAATACCTCCGAACCGAACAATTCCAATCAAAGAAATGGCCAAAAATGATAAGCCTCCATCTCCTCAAGATAAATGTACCTTCTTCTATTTTTTATTATTTGTGGCGTAGCATGCCTATGCTTCTCCTAATCTAATTTATGAACCTGACCACTAAACCCAGTCTGGTTTCATTGTCAGTCTCTGCAACAGTAAAAGCACAAGTCAAGTCTCCGACAAGAACAAACTCAAAGTCTGACTTTTACTGGAGTTGACTATAGTTGCGGTCATGGTTCTTTTTTGCCTTGAGCAGAGCATCGCATCCATATATCATCATCACCTTTATTACACTCACAATCACTCACTTTTTCTCCTCGTCAAGACGACTAAGGGTGGAAGAAAAGAAGGGAACGGGAAAGTGGATGGAAGCGTTTACTCGATTATCACCCTTTTGTGACCTCTGTCCCTCACAATATACTTTAGTTTGGGGCCATTCCTTAAGAAACTCAATCAACAAGTTGACTCCGGCAATGAATTTTACGACACGAGGCATATTCATGTTTAAATGCTGATTCTGATTGGCATACTAAACCCAAATTGAAAGGGACTTTGGAGGAAAAATAAACATCTTTTACTCGGTTTGACTGAAGTAATTTGAAATGGCATAAATCCTTCCAATCCAAGTTGTAACGCAAATGCATTCTATTTTCTCCCAATCAAAATTCATGAAGGTGCCTACATTTCCCACTCATCATCATCATAAGTCGTTTCATGATTATAAACTTATTTGCTCCCTAGTTTATTGCACATTTTACAAATTCCATTCCCATCATCACCAACCAACAATCGTGGTAGCAGCCGAGAGAGGAAAATAACTACAAGTTGGCGAGCTGATAATTGAAACGCGGCATTTGTTGCTCAGTCCAGTCCGAATTTGTAGCCTTAGCTCTAATATCGGCAAACACTGGATTGCAATGGTGATGATGCCGACTTTTACAAGTAAATTGAGCCAAGCCGACAAAAAACACGTAAAACGAATTTGAAATGTAAAAAAAATGTTATTCTTCTATATTTTTTACAGAATATTGCATCAAAGCGTGCCGGCCTTGTGTGTTGTGCTGTGCTGCTGAAGTGTAATGGAACAAGTGTCTACAATAGCCATAATATGAAAGGTGAGAAGTAGGAAAGAGTTTGTGAGCGAAAAGGCCATGCACTTTATAATCTTATCATTTTCTTTTCCTTCGGTCTCTGTCTTATTTTCTTTAGGGAAAGAATCTTGTTTTTCCACGCAACCTAAGTAATCACGGATATTTTTTCTTTTCTTCTTATTGACTTTCGTCAAAGACTCATGAAATTAACATGAGGTGTTAACAGGAGCACACCTGTTACCCTCTACATGATTCTGTACATGTTTGCATGAGGATGCCCTTAATTTTCCCAAATTATAGACTTTTATAATGTGGAAGGGATACCAACGCTTCCATTTACCCATAACATGATGTTCAAAAGCGTTACTGATAGTTCTGTTACATACAATACAATCTTTCAGATGAACTGCATGGACAGTAATGTACTATGAACGTTTGTTTGTCACATAATTAACCAGCATCGCCTTAAATTTATCGTCACTTCAACATCTTTAAAACCAGGAGCAAGAGGGTTCATACTGAAACCGGATACTCCTTCGTAGCCCAGTCAAGTCACTCATCGTGACCAATAATTCAAGGTGATGAACCATGATTCCTTACGCTCCTTTTAAACTTAAGCACGCACTTTTTGCTTACGCACTCATGCACACCTCTATTCCATCATCGAGTCAAGTCAAGCCAGCCCCAAAGAAGCCCATGCAACACTGCCACGCAAGCGTACGCTCTTGTTATGATGAATAAGGGGAGTCAATATGTTTTATAGTCGTTGGAGTAAAAATGGAACTTTTCTTTGAAAAAATGAATGTAGAAGCTGGAAAATATACTTTAAATTAGAGTTACTTAAAAGGGAGTATATTGACTGGACTGTCCCGAAAGTTTTTAAGTTTTCGTATCAATTTGTCACTAAATTATGAAACCCTGATTTGGTTTTTGTGGCGTCGTCTCAGCACTGCAGCATTTCCTATCACCCGATAAGGAACAGAATGAGGATGAGGTGTGATAAAGGGGTTGATATGAGGTAGAAAAGTCTTTAATGTAACACGAGGTGAGAAAAAACAGGGAACTAAATAAGTAGAGGCATGCATGCTATATGGAGGCGAAACTAACCGAATAAGAAACATGATACAGGAGAAAATCGGCGCTTTACTAACACCAGTTGGTTAGTATGTACCACCATATTTTGTTTAAGAAGACCTATAAAAAAGCGTGAAATTTTGGATTTTTTCACACCTTGTCGACCTGAATCATACGAGATGGAAAGGAAGGAAAGAAGAAAGAATGACTTGTACCATCTGTGTGCAATCTATCTTTATCCAGCTCTCATTGACAATCAACTGTCTACTTTTCTTTTAAACAGATAAACAATCGAATTGGAGTTATTTAACCCTTTCCCATGAATTACATTCACAAAAGCGAAACATTTTCTCGTTGAAAACAAAGACTTCTCTCTCCTCTTCATTTTTTAAATTTCATTCATTTAAAAGCTTGTAAAAAGTGAATCGCTTGGAGTGTACAATGAGAAAATGCACCTTATTCAGCAGTGGAGCCATGATGATACAAATGTTGACGATTTTAAGGTGTCCGTAGATGATATGGGAAAAAAGCTTTTGGTTCGCAGAGAAAAATAAAACAGATCCTACAATTACAAAAGATGTTCATATCATGCTTTTCAGGAGGAAAAGAGTAAAAAGGAGATTAACATTTGTGATGTCATTCTACATTACCAGCGGATTATCGTAGTCATTGCAGCGTACCAGCGTTCTTGCTGCACTGAACGTAAATTTGTTGTTTCATGGGGAATTTTGAAACAATGAATTCCTTTCTGTCATCATCATGATGAGTACTATTGTAAGAGGATGTAATGTAACCCCTTAACTAGTCATTTCCTGCAGGTTTCTCACAGGTAGAGACCCTTGTTTAGTCCTATTCGCCCTGTTACACTCCATTATTACACATTATGTACTCTGTGACAATTCAATATATTGCAAGTCATCAGCATTACTACTCTCAGCTTTAATTACATTATTTAAATGGCAAACTTTAAAATCCATGAATAAGAATTAGATAAAACATAATACAATTTACAGTCAAATTCTAATTCATTCTTTGGATGGGTTATTGGAAGAAAGGAGTTTAAATGTGTATTACCTACAATCTAAGCAGCTTGAATTAATTAATGAAAAGGGGATAGGAGATGTTGATAACGTTTTCTAATTCAATAAAGTTATATTTGCAAGATTTTCATCTAAACTCCTAACGCGCCCTCCATGAGTAAACTTTAATTTGGTTGTGGAAAATCCAATAAAATATTTTTCCCATAGGATGATTCATTCATACAACTCTCCCATTCCAATTTTTGGGAATCACCATATGGCATAAACAGATTGCAGAATGAAAAACGCTAGTTTTAATACGCCCGTGCCACCAACAGCCCCTCGCTGTTATGTGATGTGATCCCTTTGATGATGATGACGAGATGAACAGAAATGAGAGAAAGTTGTCAAAAAAATATGTACATGTTTCCTTTATCTTTTTCTTTGTAATGTTTTTTGAAGTGTGGATGGTTGGTGGACTCGGAGAGATTACATGGAATTACATGAAATGCGTAGGTGGCTGTAACAAACATAATCAATCGGGTTGTTTGCTTCGACAAGGAGAACCCTTTATTTCATTTGCAGGTCTGGGCGACTGGAACGGAGGATGGAAAAAGAAGCATGTGTCCATGTGTCACGATAATGGATTTCAATCAATCAGCAGATTACAACAGAGGATGCAGTTGTGCGTAGCAAATTAAAATGATTTGGTTGGAAATACATCGACGTTGAAGGCTAGGAAGAATGATTTTCACGTCAGAAAGAAACTCGCAACTTTTTATTTAATATTGACAGCTCTCTCACATTTCATTGTCCTTTTTCCACAGATGAAACCAAGAGAAATGAACTGATGTGATGATGCTGTTACTGATAAGCAGGGATGATGACGTGAAGCAATGTCATATTCAAGCCAATACGCGGAAGAAACTACTGATTATATTATGCAACTGTAACTGTACGCATGATTATGTTGATGCGCACACACAAAAATGCGGTAAATCCTGCATAGTATTATTATATATTATATCTCCAGTTTCCACCTGGATTC
This sequence comes from Orchesella bifasciata, assembly GCA_034697805.1. Lineage (NCBI taxonomy): Eukaryota > Metazoa > Arthropoda > Collembola > Entomobryomorpha > Orchesellidae > Orchesella > Orchesella bifasciata. The sequence goes on from JAQGAP010004697.1 coordinate 6,703, forward strand.
ACATTTTTTCTTCCTCCACCTCCCTTCTCTTGCACCGATGCATCCTTCAATCAACATCACCAGAAAAATAAAAGGGATCCATAGAGCAAGGCAGCCAGGTTATTCACGTCATTTTCCCAGAAAAATCTCTCAGGAAAGCATCCCAAGCATTTTAAGACTTGTCTTCTCAACCAAATTTAATCTTTTTTGTATTAGAAAGAGCATAGGAGAGCTTTGGGGAGCAGAAAGCGCAAAAATATGTTAATGCTCAGCAGATTATAAGCCGGTTTTCCTATTTGGTATCCAAAACAATAGATGCATGCATTAATCCCATTACCTAATATAATCATGCTCCTCTGTGCTATTACTATCCAACTCTGCAGACGAGTCAAACCGACTGGACTGGACAACAACATTTTTGTGTAGAGAGAATGGTGAACTATGTGCCTCCGTGACATAAGAACTTGAACCGACAAAAAGTAAAAGGGGATGATGATCCGATGATGATGATGATAACATAATGGTATCACCACAAGATCTCTCACCGACTAACCAAAGAAGACGGAAAAAAACATTTTCCCTTCTTAATTCACAGTATGAAGCCCTTTTTCTAATATGTAACAAAACAACAACAAAGTACGAGAGCAAGACTAAGGGATGCAATGCGGCAGACGCACACCAAATGCACAGCATACCTTTCATCCGATCACAAGATATTATACATTTTTTCCCTGCTACCAAACATATTATTTATCCCACAAGCTACTAAAACGAGATCTCTAACCCTTTGAACCTTTTAAATTATAATTGTGATCTGCTCCTTCTCGTTCAATCCATTAAAGTTCCTTCATGTGCGGAGGGTATACATTCCTGTTGCACTATTGTAACAACATTAGAGTTTAAAGAATCTTTTTTTGTTTCAATAGCCAAAGTCATAATGAAATTCTCAGCGACAGAACTAAAAAACAAGTGGTGAAATAATAAGGGACAGAAAAATGCTGGAATCGTTTAAGAATCAAATTAATACAACTCACAGAAATGGGAGACCCTAACATGCGATGCCACAAATAAAGCTTAGCTGGATAATGATTACGATTATGAATTTTTTGTCACAAGCAGCAAAAACTTATAACCCACTATGGGCAATATTCCTCTCCTGTTTTGCACCCATGGTCATATTCTAGCCAGGGGCATTTTCCGAAGAAATACCCACGAAGTTTCCTTCTCATGAGCTTTCTTTAATTTTTATATATTTCATAGCCATCCTAAATCACAGTCGTACCCCATCCATTTTTCAATTAGCTATTAACCATAATTCTTCTCATTTATTGCACGCGAATGGCGAATCCAAAGCGAAGGCAAGTGGATCCAATCCAACTCCAGTTCAAGGAGGCGGAGTTTCTCTACTTTATTTGAATATATTTAGGATATTTCATCACTTTTACAAAATATATGTGCATCCTCACAGAAAATGAATGAAAGGTGTGGGATTCGTAATACTCACTCCATTTTTAAAGTGTGTGTAGGTACTACGTACGTAGTCATTGCGGTGGTGGCGTGGCTATCACGTTCGTAATTGCTTTTAAAACAATGCCTCTTTTTTTCAGGCTGCTCTCATATATTCATAGGCACGCATGCAACAGATACTAAACACATTCATGGGCATTTTCTTTTTGGAGAATCGAAGGGAGGGCGTGAGAAAGGTTCTTTGCGCATCTTCCACACAAGAGTCATCCATTATCATCCATTGACCACCAGCACACACACAGCACAATGACTGACTGACGACGAAACGAACAAGACCTCGAGCAACCATAATAATCTAATGTTTTCTCCCTCTGCCTGCGTAACAACAACAAGAAAACCCTGGTGTTTCCTTAGTCTTACCTCACCGCCGTGATTGCATAAAGAAAAGTGTCTTGTGTTGTGTTATGTGTGCTACATTGTCCTGTGATGATGATGTTGATGATTATCACATGTGACCTTAGAAACCTATATACCCATTCACATGAAAATTATTTGAAGCCGGTCGATGAAATGATGTACATGATTATAATGCCATCCGCTTAGTTTTTGAATTTGATCATGCATTTTCATAATGATCATCAAATCATCATCATCATCACTGCCACACCATACCACCATTTGGCTTAGTTGGCTTGACTGAATGAACGTTCCTTGATTACTGGGATTTCTACCTTACATAAAATTTTGATTCCCGTACCATTCAAAGGCAACATCAGAAAGGGTTTGTTTCTCTGTATCAGAATATTTTATTTCCCCAAATATTCTTGTGGGATGATGATTATATTCATTCACCTTAGTTCTTTCCCAAGGAAAGATTGCCCTTTTATCTGAAGAAGGGTTGGATCACCTGTCCAATACTTTGAGATGATGAAGACTTGCTTCTCTCTCCCACAAAAATTACCATTTTTTTGGGATGAAGATGATATGATAGGAGTACAGTACAGAAAGCATATTATTCATACGCAGTTTTTCGGAGTATCGCACATCATCATCTTTTCCCTGGCATGGCAAGGCTATGGCACATCATATCACCACCAACAGAACCATCATTAGTATCATCATGTAGCTATCGCGTCTAATGATAATCATCATACTCCTCTCCGATCATGATCACCCAACCCACCTTTTTTCTTCTTTTACAACCCATATTTTATGGGATTTATAGGGAAATCAATTTTTTCTTGGTTCTCAGACCTTAACTTTTCCATTCTACCTTCTTTTTCCAACTTTCACACACTTTCCGAGTTAAATTTACATTCCTATTGCTATGCGTTTTTGGGAATTCATGAAAAGAATGTGAGATAAGCCAGAAGGATTTTTTTTCATGCAATGTGACGATGATGAAGAAACAAAGGAGAACATTTGGAAAGTCTAGAGAAGAATATCTGTCGTAACACTGATCGTGAATGATATTTGGGTTATTGGCACTCGCACAAAAAGTTTGGATAAAAAAGCCAAGGGGTAATAATGGTGCATAATGGATGATGTAATGTTTGTTATTAAAAGGATTAGACTGGAACAGCTATTTATTTATCAGTTATTTATGGTGAACGGAATGGATGGAATTTCAGTCAACACTAATTTACCGTGGTTTATTGCAAAATTGAAGCACGGCAAACCCGACTTACATAACCTTAAGGTAAATACGTTACGTATTCCATGCGTATCATAGTGTCAATTGCACATACGGACATATCTTCTGTACACATTTATTACAGAAAATACAATGCCAAATGAGTCGGCGTCTTGCTGCACAATGCCCAGTTTCTTGAAATTTTATTTTTATGACCTTTTGTTTTGCACATACGATACGAATGACAAATTTGTATCAAATGACAATGT
>JAQGAP010004698.1:0-10050 GCA_034697805.1 Orchesella bifasciata
ATGTAGCATGTTAGACTTCACACTTCGCAGTACATTATTACTAAGAAAACGAATTAGTCATCAAACACCTTTACATCATGTCACGTAGACTTCTTTACAGGAAGCATGAAAGGAATAGAGCCAGATATAGCAACTGGGTTATAACGGGTAGGTAGGTTACCCGTTTCAACCCGGGTTTTAATGGGCCCAGTCCACCTAGAACTTGGTGGGTTTTATGGGTAAAAAAGGGTAGTTACATAAAACAATATAAATCAATGAAAAATCAGAGTAGTTTGCATTTTTTTCTTTTTCTTTGTTATATTTAGCTGTTATATGTTACTTTCTGTCTATATGATTAGTAATTAGACGATGATAACTACTTTGCCAGTCAAGGTACTATACAAGGTTCATATACAGCTAGAGTTAGTCAACTTGTCTAACTACTAAGTCTATAAACGACATAGCTATTGCAGTATAGTATTATAACATTTAGGTTAAGGAGTCCCTTGAAGTAACCTAAAAGAGCAGAAATGCCACAAAACTATATTATTGTAAGGAATTTGTGGTCTTGTCATTCTGTCGTCACCCATTTGAAAACAATCAAGGCCTGACATCAACGTATCAATAATGCCACTGAAACATATGTGGAATGCATGTCACCACGTTAAATACATGAGAAATGAATATTACCCGTTCTCCCCATTTATGCCCATTTAAACCCGTTAAAACCCGTTTAAACCCTACACACCGGGTTTAAAAACCATTACCCACGGGTTCTTACTATATCTGCTCAACCCCATGTCTTAAATCTACACACTAATTTTATATAGCGTGTAAGTTCTCATTCTGGTTCATGATAGTAGTGTATTGTTTTGTATGTAGCCAGTTAGACTTTACATTTCGCAGTACAGTATTACCGGTAAAACGAATTAGTCATCAAACATCTTGAGCAGAAAAGCCACCTTTACATCACGTCACGTAGACTTCTTTACATGAAGCATGAAATGAATAGAGCGTTCTTTCCATGTAAATCAAAAGTCTTACTCTGGCGAAGAGCACGCTTCTTCATTGTTTTATTTGTCAGTAGCAGAAAACGTACGAACGCAGTCATATACACTGCAGCAGATACTCAAACCCAGTCCCTGTAGAGAAATTGAGCAGTGGAACTGTATTTTATGAATGTATATGAATTTGAAAATGGTAAAAAACTGATGAGTTAAAATGCTATGTTGAAAAGTGAAGGCAAAGACAAGTGAGAAAGGAATCTATATGCATAAAACTTCAGAGTTGCTTGGAACTAAGACTTTTAATACATAGTAAATCAAGAGAGAAAAATGAGACCGCACTCGGGCAGAGTCACGGTGTAGTCAGAAGATAGATAGGCGATGAGTATACAGGTTACATGGCTTTTTATACTTGAGAACAGAAGGCATTGCAATGGATAATGGAATTTTGTCATTCTTTGAAAGGTATACATAAATTATCATATGCTGATTACATATTCATTGAGTTCAGATCAGACAGTCATGTAAACAAATTAGGGATTATTGAATTATAATATTGAACAATTAGGTAAACCGATTAGAGTCATAAACAAATTGAAAAAGAAGAAACGAAGGAGACAACAAGTCATTGACATCATTCAATTTACGTCAACATTTAGCATGAGAGATACGAAGGACACATATTTTCATGAACATAATATTTTAGAGAGAAATTCTCATATGAATGAACAGTCCCAGTTGTTAATCAATTTGTTTTTGTTTTTTGTTTCGGAATTTTTTGTTAAATTGCAATCGGCTCTACAAGCTAATTACTGAATAATTATGTCTTCATCCATCAACGACTGGAACGAGCTTCTTCGTATGAAATGCGACACAAATGATGAGTTCGTTATTTAAATGTTAATGAAACCCTACTAAATTTCTCTCAGTCTCATATTTCCCCAAATTTTTTAATAAGGATTAAATGTCAACACATATACATACAATACAATATACAATTGTCATTATTGCTCTAGAACATGGCCTTCACAATACCGGTGAACATTAGAAGGATCGAGCATGAGTAGAAAAAGGAGGATGAAATAATGCTAGGACACATTTAAACATAATATGAAATCCAATGGAACTTCAGGTATAGATAAGCTTCTGCCAAAATTATGCTAATCATGCAAATAAACAGAGGGAAGTGAAGACGAGAGTTAGAGATAGCTTTCTGAGTATAAAGCTAATCCACCTTGGAGGTTCATTTCATTGTTACTTTGACACCCGGCATTATCAATTCCTTCAGTTGGTTGGTTCGAGTTTCTTAAGAAAGACAGTTGTAAAATATCAGAAGGAATTGCGTCTAAAAACTTTAGGTTGAGTTAGGTTGTATAAACAACAAGTTAGAACCCAATAAAATAGCGTAGCAACCTTTATCTTTACAGAATCAACTTGGAAGTCAGGTCAAAGCCAAACCCCAAGGAACACCAGGTGAAGTCCAATCGGTTTCAGCATTATTTCAGTGAGTTGTGAATCACAACTTGTGATACTACTATCACAATATGTGATAAATATATAATACTGCTTTCTGGTATGAAAAGTATTTGGGAATCGCGTAGTCACTTCAAGTTGAAGCATGCAGACAGACTCTGTATAGAGTCCTCATTGCAATTGACGTTGACGATAATCTGTATCCCGTATTGGATGCAGTGGGCTTAACTTCACACTTGCACCTATCCAACATGTAAAGTATATTGCATGTACCTTAGTCAGTTCCGAGTGTATAGTACCATTCAAAGGTTTATACGAATACAAAACTTGTGAACAGACCTTTACATCACGTTACATGAAAAGGAATGACAGATTCCTAAACTAAAGTGAAGAGACTCTGAGACTTTGACTCTGGTTTGAGATTCAGGCTCAATTGAGCATCACGTCTTCTTCCTTCTTTCATTTGTGACTAGGTAGCTGAAACGTCCAAACGTCAAGCACAACCCTTGTTCCCAATCAGATTTTTTTTTTACTTTTTGAGAAAATCTTGCTAGTTTTCAATCAGGTCTTTGAGCCAAATACCAAAATAATTATGACTGCACCCATCAACGACTGGAACAAGCTTCTTCCTGTGGTATGTTATTTATTAATTAAACGTAATAATTATTTAAAATATTGTGGTCCTTTTCATGCTGTTGAATGGTATAAGACAAGATTTTATGTACTAAAAACATTTTATTGGTATGTTCTCCACTTGTTCAGCTCCTGGAAAAAATTCTCAGCATGGTGAATGACAGGGAAACTGCTCTCAGTGCAAGACTTGTCAATTCGGCGTGGAAAACCGAAATGGACAAACAGATGGAGAAAGCCTGTCTCGAAAGCTGGACTAAGTGGAAATCTTCCGGAGTTACCGATCCTCCTCCAACTGCCGTATTTTCGAAGCTTGAAATGTGGAAGGAAAACGACGAGTCTGTTGCTACTGCTTCCATTGGCGTTGGCAAGCGAAAAAAGCTTATCAGATCCAAGTGCAACCCATTTCCTACCAAGTCACTCTTCCTTTCAGGGGGCTTGCCAAGGCAATTGGCAGGAAACGCAAAATTAATACCAGCTCAAGCCTTTTTTCGAAAACATGGAGCAAAAGTTTTAAACTTGAACCTTCAAGGGGTATTTTTCCCAAAAGACATACATGGGATTTTAAGCTGGCTTCCGAACCTCCAAGGCATCCAAATCCCAATTGGACTGGATCCGGTTAAAGACAACGATTTCACCAAAGAAAATCCTCTGCCATCCCTCCAAAAACTGGAGCACCTCGAGATGTACAAGTTCCAACCTACCAAGGCATCCCGTGAATTTGTCCACTGGATTTTCGACGCCTATGGAGCTAATCTGGTCTCCCTGTACTTGACTGGCTCAAAGATGTTCTCCCTCAAGGAAAATAAAAGGTCTCCAGAAGATACTGACGAATTCCGGCCCAGATACCAAAAACTGGCTTACCTGAAGGTCTTCAATCCAGGCGGCTCGTTTTTCAAGTCGTCAGTGTCTTTCCCTCACCTAACTCACTTGATTTTGTCCCAGATCGAAGCTCCAATGAGTCTCAAAGGACTGCGTGTGATCATGGATTTCATTGACAAGTGTGCAACTACTCTTGTCCATCTCCATTTGGAGGTTATCATTGGAGAGCTCAAAAGTCAGGATTTGGGGATACTTGAGAAGGAACCTCCACAGATTTTTCCCAAGCTCAATTCCTTTGTTACTAGATCTTTCGGGTCTCCGGAGGAAGCAACACTTCTCAAAACAGCGTTCCTGAACAGATTTCCAGCGCTGACAAAATTGGAATTCCATTTTCAACCTGATACATTTGCTGTACTGAGGGGCTTTCAAATTGATGATGAGTTCAAGGACCAAATGAAAACAAGTGTGTTGGGTGAGCGGTTTTGGAACCACGCTCCGAACCTTCAAAAGATATCTGTCTGCCATTTGGATAATTGGCGAAAGGTATCAGAGTTATTTACATTAACAAAAAACTGGTAAACTAGAAACATGTTTCAGTAAACGAGGTTTTGTATTTTTCATGAAATGTTTACTAATTTTCTATGCAAAGTGTTAATGATACTGAGAGGTAAAGTTTACAGCTTGCATGATATATAAGTAATGAATTGTCATTTAAATTTTTGATTCCCCTAATCTATTCTTGTATCACCAGCGACGTTTAAAAATGATTAAATCTCTAAGCACATAATAATCTGCGTATTACTTATCAATACTTTAGGTCTTTAAATATTACATGATACATTATTTCTTCTGTATAATTTTGATGAATTAATAAAGTTTTCACACAACCTAATATCAATGTGAATCGTCTTTGTTCTTGATTGTTTCAACGTGTAAAGTCAGATAGCATGTAATTTAAGAGGTAATAGAGCATCTTTGGCCCCACACACCAGAGCGAAGAATCAATCATGAGCATAACATATGACGAGATGAGAGGAATCAGGAATGACAGAAAGACTGTAAAGTTACTTGGCTCTTCGTTTCTTTTTTTTCGGGTCGTGTCGTTATATTTTCTACATTAATTTTCGCTCAGAATCGAACTCGCAAGCAGTTATTAGTTATTTTGCTTCATAAAATCAAAGTCATTTAGAAAACATTCAACTGATCGTCAACAGTTGACAGAGGAACTTTGTTATTTCCACACAGATTTAATAGATCTCGTAGGAATCATTAGTAGTTTGTCAGTTACCTTAAGGTGCTTGAAAGAAATCATGGAACCTGAACATCCTCTACGCAACCAAGTGGTATGCAATCCTTTTAAAATGTTCCTGAGTTCGTTCCAATAAGTGGTTTTAACTGAAGTGCAATTTAACAACCGTTAATTTATGATGTTTTTAGGTTCTTCAGATTATCTTTAAGTCGTTGGAGTTTAACGTGCGAGACTTTAGAAACTACCGGTTGGTTTCTAAGGATTGGTGGGACGCGACCCTCAAAGTCTGGAGGGATAACGTTTGGCTGACACTTCCAAACAACGATGGAAAGAGCGAGGAGGATTTTTTTCAAAAGGTGGATCTGGTTCTGAGCGACTCGTGTCAGCTACACAAATACCCATTCCAGAAATATGAGCTGAAGAGATGGAACATCGGACAAATTGAAGACGGAACAACAAGCGGGGTCTTCTGGAATAGGTTTGGCCCCCTCATGACTCACCTCAGGATAAGACGCTCACGAGTTCACGGGCTCACATCTCTCAGGCAGATAATGTTCCAAAAAACTCCAAACCTTTCTCACTTGTCTCTAAATGACAACTCGTATGACGAAAGAAGTGCAAATATGAACTCAGAGGAAGTTAGCCATGAGCTGGAGTCGTATCAGATTCAATCAAATCTAAAGTTTTTGCAGGTGTCTTTATACAAGCTCCCACTCCCATGGACGGAGGTGCTTAAATATTTTCCAAATATTGAGGTGAGCAGTCGATGTTTACGCATTTAGTTTATTCAGCTTTCATGCAAATGAACTGAGCAGGTTACGATTGTCTCAAGGTTTTCGAACCACTTCACTTGGGTTTCAACTCCGCTGAGGAGCCAAACGAGTTGACTGAGATGCTTCAAGCAACACAAGCTGTAAGGAAAGCCCATGGTCCACATTATTTGACGAATCTCTCAGAACTTAAGCTTGTAGGAATGGGGTAATTAGAAACAGTTAAAAAAATTATGATCAGCCATGGCTTTTCCATTATGTAACAAAATGGTCCTTACTTTTCAGAGAAGGCAGCAATTTTACATCCGTTCCCCGTGCTTGGCTGTCTTGCTTTCGGCAGCTACAATTTCCTTTAAAAAAGCTTTTCTTAGACACCTGGGTGAATATTCCGGATTATTGGGTAACAGAATCGGAGAAGCAACTGTTGGAGATACATAGTGGCTCCCTTGAATCCCTTGTTTACACCGTGGACATCGGGGATGTTCCGGACAAGAAAAGTCTTGTTGAGTTTCCCGTTGTCGCTTTCGAAAACCTGACTTACCTCAAATTAGTTGGACGTATGCATCCATATCTGAGGGTTTTGGAGGAGTGTCCCAACCTGAAGACCCTTTTGCTAGAATGCGGAGGAGGTAGATCAATTACTTGTTGATATTTGTCGTACTTTCATTTTCCAACCTAACTAGCCTACTATTGTCTGTCTGTCTGATGCAGAAGCCCAGCTGGAATTCATTGACGACGACTTTACCCATGAAAATCTGGAGGAGTTTAGCATTAGGAACAAAGAAGTTTTCGAAGGTAGCGAGGTGGAGCGGCTTGGGGAACTCATGCCGAACCTTAAGAAAGTCACACTTGGCTTGAACAACGATGGGTTTACAATGCTTTGTCGGACTTGGAATGAGACTCTCGAGTCTCTGACAATTATCCCATTTCATGTCGATGAAAAGGCATTTCTTGGCATTGAACGGAGAGAGAAATTCCATCATCCAAACATTACTGATTTAAAACGTTAGAATTTTCCGAATTTATTAAAACCTGATTAGTTCATTCAATACTTTGCTGGGTGAAATAATGTTGATGTTATTACTTCAATTTTTTGTATAGATTTGAGATTCTTCGAAATGGATTTGTTTAACCAGCGCAAGGGCTTAAACAACGATTCCGTTCGGTTTGGCATACTCTCCCTGGATAACTTGAAGGAAGCCCACATTCGCCTCTCATTCAAGGTGACTCTCATCAAGAGTTTTTTGTAGACATTTTTAGATTATGTATGATTGAATCATCATAATAATTGAACAACATTTTGATCGTAGGCTAGGGAGAAAACTTATAGGTCGCTCACGACAAAATTTCCCAACTGTAGGATTCTTAAATGCGATCCTGGTATTGACTACAGATGAAATAAAGGTGGTAACTCACAACCCTAGAAATCTCTACAGTGAATATTTCTACATTGAACGACAAACTTTCATAATTAGCTAATTGCAGTTTACTAATACTGTCGATGAGTTTTGTAAATTACATTCATGTCCTCCTCATTTCTGAAGTTTATATTTGAGCGATTTGTATGAGCTAGATTTCTGAAAAGTAAAGTAGAGGTGGGCCAATAATAAACAATTGTTAATAACGCATTCAATCATGTTTTTTTAACTAACAAAAGTGATTCTTTTGTCATTGGCATGATCATAATACTGATCGTATAACAAGAATTCAGCAAGAACCATGAACAATGAAACAGCGACCTTACATTCAACGAGAAAAAAAAATGTGCAATATTCCTGCAAACCCACAAAGCTAAAAAAGTCGAGGTCGAGTCATATTTATAAAGAAAGACTAACACCATTCCTCAAGTTATTTGTTTTAAAATTTGTACCCAATTGGTTTCACATTTATGCGACTGAAACTCCTTCCTATTTTCAATAAAAGTACGTCAGCCGTTGTGATTGCATAAGCGTTTGGGGGCTGGATTACGACTCCTACAAAATGGAAGTACTAGAATTGACGGCAGTTACAACGGTTCCGAGCTCTTCAAAGGCTGAAGTAGCTCGGCAGGGCCCGACCACTTTGAAGGCTGCTAACATAGTATCCAAAGTGATCACTTCTATTTTAATGGCTTCCAATGAAGCAGAAGAAACATTCGAGGCCCAGAAAGCATATCGGAGAGCAGTGTGGGTTTTGATACTTTGCGTCATTTCAGTGAGCAGCCAATACACATTAACATTTTTGAGCTTATGTGTATATTATGATTTAAATCCTAAACCTGCTATTCTGGACATTTTCAGGTGATTTTGTATTTCTTGCTGCTCGTTGGGATACGTTTGGTCTACATCGTGTATTTCAGAGGAAATGCTACTTTAATCCCTGATGAGGAAGATGACAGCGATCTGAATGACTTGATATTCAGTGAATACGATCAGTAAATTACAGAATCATTGTATTCTATTGAGAAAGGAATAAATAAACCCGCTGTTTTAGAGTGAAAGTCAGATATAGACCAAAATTTTAAGAAATAAGATTTCGCACTGGCCCGACAAACGCATGAGCAAAGTGGCATACCTGCGTGAACATTCATGGATTAACAGAGTTGAAACATTCTTCCAATCCATACATAGATTATGGTTGTCTTGATCTCTTTCAGATCTGTAAAAATGTTCAGGCAAATATTGCAAGTACTTGATTAGCACAAATGATTGATCCGTTAGCAGGAACTATAAACAATGGAACAGCGGCTTTTCATGCACCGAGTAACTAGAAACCAAACATTGTGCATTGTTCTGCAAGCCGATAAAGCTATTAAAGTCGAGGTCACGTCATATTTATAACGAAAGACTTGCGCCATCCCACCAAGTTATTTGCTTTTATGTAGTTTAATTTGACTTCTGATTTGTGCGATTTAAACTACTCTCTACGGTCTGATTAAATTTAAAATCAAATCACGTTAAAAGATTGTTCCCTTGTGACTGCATAGATATTGGAGAGTTGAATTGAGACTCCAGCAAAATGGAGGAAATAGAATTGAAGACGGGTTCTAAAGTAGACCCAGTTCCGAGCACGTCAAAGAGTGCTTCTTCCACGACTGAAGTAGCTCGGCAGATTCCGACCACTTTAAAGGCTGCTAATATAATATCCATTATGATCGCTTTGGAGGACCAGAAAGCTTATCAGAGATCAGTATGGGTAGTCGTGCTCTTCGTCATTTCAGTGAGTAGCCAATACAGTATAACATTGTCGTTTACATTTGCTCTTAGTTGTACTTGATTGAAATCCAAAATAACCTTAAATTCTTGGCGTTTTCAGGTGTTTTTGTATTTATTGCTGCTTGTTGGAATACGATACGTCTACATCGTGCATTTCAGAGTAAATACTACTCTCATCCCTGATGAGGAAGAAGGGGAAAGGCGTCTGAATGATTTTATATTCAGTGAATTCGAACAGTAAATCATTGTATTCTATTGAGAAGTATAAAGGCTTCTACTGCTATTAAGACATAAGATTTCACACTGACCTGACAAATGCACCAACTAAGTACGTTAAACGGGCATACATATATATATAAAAGCTGCCTAAACCTGAGTTAGATATGTAGCGGAATGAGTTGACCTAACTATTTATCAAAATATTTTTTAAGTCATTTATTAACAATAATATAATATAGTATTCACAAGAAACAACAATTAGCAATAACACTTCAAACCCTAGAAGCCCTCGCGTAAACAAACATAAATACTTAAGTAAGTTTTTAGTCAAATTCACCCTGTCACCAAAACCTCACTCCAGGTCCATCAATTTTCTTTCTCTCCACGTGATTTCTTCAAGGTTTGATCTCCAAACTCCACTGCGACAGCAATTCCTGAGCTTCCTGACATTCTGCAAAATGGTCAAGGATAAAGTTGCAAGTTCTCGTGCATGATATAGAGGTTAGTCTAATTAGCACGTAAGTCTATTTTAGGACAAAAGGAATCTTACTCATCAACCGATCGATGAAGCCCTGAAGACCTTGCTGCGGGGTAGATCCAGCCAAGTCGCTCATCACTTTAGAGTTAGTTCGCTGTTCTTCCGTAAGCCCGGTCATGACACAGCATTCTAGAGCAAGAAAGCCCAGCCTCGGCTTAGTTTCACTCTCAGT
>JAQGAP010004699.1:0-10047 GCA_034697805.1 Orchesella bifasciata
CATTTTTAAAGTGCTTGTATAAAATGTGACCTTCGATGTGGGGCCACATCAAAGGTCACCCTAATGAAAGACTATATCTAATTTAGATGAGTCGGCCTTCCTGCAGTTTTGCATGAAATCAAGACAAAACTAATGAAAACATATGTGTCTCTTTCAAAGTCTTTTTACAAAACTGTCATTTTCCCATAAAAATTTTAACATGGTAGGGTAACTAGTCTCGCAACTCTACCCCGTTAAAATTTATAATGTGCGTGAAATTAGACCAGTTAGACCAGTTCTACCAGTTAGGTACCTTTAAAAACGTCCCTACAAAATACATGTAATGTGTAAATAATCTTGACTAACCATTTTTGTATGTATTATCAAACTGCAAATATCCTTTCATGCACAAGCTAACCGTCGAACCAATTCGGTGCCAATCAATGACAAAAACCGAAAAAGCAATCAGAGAAATAAACCCAACTTTTTCAAAAAAAAAACCTTTCCACAATGTTTGCGTTTGCTTTCCTTGTGCTGAAATAATTCACTGTAACATTTTGCAATACACAAGCCAAAACTGCAAATAAATACAAGTATCTTTTGAAACTGAGCATCCACAATTCCTTTGGTGAAAGTGTCACAACTTTTCCTATTTTAAAATCCCATCGAACAGGTAGAGCACCTTACTTGGATGCCAGCATGGTGAATTTTGACAGTAGTTTAAGGTTCGAAGCAAGCATTTTTGGGTTTTTCAGCAACGCTGCTTACAAACCTGTCTTACTGAAATGGCTTTTTAAAATATGTATTATAGCCAAAGGATATTTTAAGCATATAGTTTGAAGCAAATGTTCTGAAAGAGTAAATAACCGCCGAATGAAGAAGTGAGACTAAATACAAAATGACGAAAGTAAGTCTTACTGTTAACATTTTATAGAACGTTGGAATGAATATACATTTGCCACTTGATAAGTAAAACATAGTAAAGCAAACATTGCAAGTTGCGTAAAATTTTGAGAGTTTGTCACTTGCAGATTTGCCGACAGCGACCATCTCACTGCAAACAAAATATTAACTGTATTTATGACTACAAGAAATTTTCTGTTTCCATTCCATCGTCGTTCCTTTCGTCCGAATAGCTGGTAATAATTTTTTCAGTTGTTGTTTTGGAAATCCAGTGCATAAATCAAGCTACACATTCTCCTGATAAATATTTTAGATCTCGGCGATCGAATGTTTGGATAGAGTTCCGTTGGAAGGAGTACTAGAAATGTAATGAACAAATTTAACCAGGCTTAGTCTCAATTAACATTAGATCGCCACATGTCAAAATATTCACTAGCAAGGCGAACACTGAAGTGTTTAGAATCAATAACAACTAAAAAAAATCATTACTTGCTGATGAAACTAAGAGATAGACGGTGATTTTGTAGGCAAACATTCAAACCTGATTTATACTAACTTACTTACAAAAATAGATAAGGTAGATTGATGTATATGGCAGCTGGCTAATCGACATTGGAAAAATATTTGCTGGATTCATTTGGTGGCAAAAAAATCTAACCATCAAGTTATGAGCCGGAGCCGCTACGAGAAAAATACTAGAATAGTAATCAGCACCTGGTACCACGCTTATTCCATTTCAGTCTAATGATAGCGAGAAAACGGCTACATTCAATTTTTGTCAGTTGAACTAAAAAAAAGTACGCTAGCACCGCTTGATTAACACATGGAAAACCTGTATTACAGTTAGGCATAAAGGAGAATGAAAATTAGTATCTGGTCAGCAAAATCTAATAGAAGTTTCGTCAGATAGTTTATCATCACGTTTCCTTCCCGCTTCAACTGATTTTCAATCCCTGAACAATATAACTTTGTACAACCTTTCAACGGTTGAATTATTCCACCAAATTTATATTCGCTTCAGTTGGTCAGTCGAACTCAGATTTATATTTCTACTACAGAAAGAAGTATGGGGTTCCTAACTTAAGTAGCTTACAAAGCGTTTAAACATTGATGTTCTGGTTTCTCCTCGCTTTTTCTAAAATCAATATTAAGTTTCCCTAATCTTCCTGTGCCAACTGATTAAGTGACGATTAATTCAGCGATGATTTCTTGGAAGTTTTTCAACATGGTTTATCATTAGAATTTGGTGAGCAAGTTATGGACTAGATAAAAAAATTCTTTGCTCGATGAATGACGTTAAGGTTAAGATTTACGAGAAATTTGAACACGGGACGTTATGCTTACTGCTCGTCTTGCTAAAGGGATGTGGAATATGTTCATTTCCGCCATTGGCACATCAAGAGGCACTTAATTTTTTAGTTTCTAATCTGAAAAGGACTGTCAAATGGTAATCGGAGGGGGTCTGGCAAAAAAATTCACTCAAATTGTAATGAGCTACCACGTCATATCAGAGTAAACAATTCTCCGCTTTAGTCTTATGAATACTGTGAATCATTGCGGTTTCTCCCGTTGAAGAGAGTACACGAGCGCTAACATTGTCAGCTTCAATATAAAATAACACATCAGTGTAAAATACTTACCACAAACCTCAAATTACTATAACAATTATCCAGGCTGGCTTCCGTATTGGGGGGCCTTTTCGATGGGATTCCGACGCAAGGAGGATGGTTTCACTTTCGAAAGCGGAATTTCAAAGGGTCACACTGAGAGTACATCTACATTCGTTAGCAACATTTGTTATAATCTTACAGATTGGGGCTGCAAATCCACATTACTGCATTACCACAATGCAATCAAACGTGTCGGAAGCATTTGTTGTACGAATAGGAGTAATCTACGCGTTTGCATCTCTAGTTGGTGTCAGATCCACTCACCAGAAAGCTGCTAGTCTTTGTTTGTGCATCAATGGATACTTGCAGTTTAAAACAGAATATCAAAAAGGTAAATTTAAACCGTATAACAGGAGTTCAAGCCATTTCGGACCAAAAAAACTCGAAGTCTCCAATGGCAGATGAAAGCTAACTAAGTTCTAGGTAAAATACAGCAAATGCCATATTGGGGTAAGTTGGGACAACAGAGCTTGGGCTACTGGAACTACAATCGAAGGACCAGGATTTACTAAAAAAACTCGTAAAATTGGATACCTCGGGTGTTTTTGGTCCGAAATGGCTTTAACCTACTGATAAACAATTATTCCAGATACTATAAGTTATATTTAAAAAAAAGATTGGCCTTTTTCCAGGGAAACTTCCATTAAACCTTAATCAAAAACTGAATCTAGTCCTCGCATACATGTTGGTATCTTCAGTGGGGTATACACCATGGGTTTACGTCTACGGTCTACACTGGACAAACCCTTGTAGACCGTCAATCACTGGCTACTGGCTCCTTCCTGAATGTCTCAAAGATTGGAATACGTCAAATATTCCTCATGGCTACATGCTAAAAATTGGAGCTCGGTTATCCGTTTTTCTGGTAAACTGCTTCTACTGGTTGTTCGGTATTTGCATGTGCGGCTACTTGGTTGCAATTCTCCAAATTCTCTGTACATCAAGTTTGACAGTTTGTCTTCAAACTTATCTCAAAAGCGTAACATCAAAACGAGACGTAGTTCTGGCTTATCAACAATGTTTGATGCTCAGAACCATCCAAATTCTGGCATTATTGACCAACGGAAATCTGAGTAACAATTTAGTGCCTGCGGTTGTTTTCGCAATAGTCTGTCAAGCTGTTTGCTTAGTTGGGGTTATTAGAATGGAATGGATACACAAAAATGTTTTTGCTGTAGGATTTAGCGCCGCTCTTTTTAGTACTTGCGCATTTATGTTGATAGTATGGCTTAGCGGTATGGCTCAAGTGTATTCTAAGTATAGTCACACGATAAAAGTCCTTCATCGTCACCTTAGCACCTCCAATTACAGATTTCGGTATCATCGGTTGTTCTGGAAAAAGTTTTACAAATCTTGTAGGCCCATTCGCATAAATCTTGGTTCAGCAAACTTTCTGGACGCGTTGACACCGCTTAACTGTGTCAATACTTCAATCGGTTTGACGGTGAATTTACTTTTAATTTTTAATTAGCCAATACTTGTATTAGTACCGGTTTCTTAGCGTATATTTGTGCTACTTCTAAGACAATGCTTGAATTGTTTGACATGCTGTTTGAGGCAAAAAATATGAAGTTTTATGTAGGTAAAGAATTCAAATAAGTTTAGCGCAACCAATATTATCAGGTATTCAATTTTAAACCACCTTTAGTTTCAAGCCTGTTTGAGTTCACAGTTTCCGGACTCAAGTTCCATTGCCGTCCTCTCAAACTCCTCTTCAATTGCATTCAGTTGGTTTCCTTGTAGCCTTCTCAGAGCTCTCCGAAACCTTTTCAAATACAGATACATTTCAAAAATTGTTTCCATTCAGCCACAAAACTCATATTTGTCAGTTGTGTGACTAGTTTCTACATGGAAAGTTACCAGTTCATAACCCCAATTCGTTTAATGTTATGCAGGATTCTAAGCTGTTGTGAATTGTGATGAAGTGTGTAGCGTGGTTGATGTTGATTCTGTTCGGACCTCGTTTTAAAACTCTAACTCCCTTTCATAATTTCCAACTATTTCAGCCATAACCCATTTTATGAACATGTTAACAATACGATATGTTTACGATTAAAGCAAGATTCATGAACGACCTCTCAACCTGCCCCGATAACGAAAAAAAAATATTGTTAGATTTGGCATTACAAACCTGCATTATTTACAGCTTTCTTCTTCAATTCCCATCGCCAACATTTGTAAGCAATATTAATATATATTTAAATACTTTAAATTGTAACATTGGTTTATTTTGTTGAAATGGAAACTATGCTAAATATGATACAGAGATATTCCTATGAAATATGAATATATTATGTTGCTTTCACATGAAGTAGATTTGACTATTTGAATATACGACATGACATGGGAATCCAGCAGTATCCCACGCAGTTGTTCAGTTTCTGGATATCAAATTCCTTCAACAGGAAATAAAAGGCAAAATGTTATTTAAACGCTATAAGCAAAAGGTCAGCCTTTTCTCACATTATTCTCATTGAAAAGATATATTTAATACTGTAAGAACTTCTCTCATCAAATATTAATGTAAAAGGGTTGTTTATAGGAATATTTTACCTCTGTGAAACTAATAGGTTGATTGGAATACAATTTGACAACGCAAGCAACGATCAGCTTTCTCTCCTAGATTGAGATGCGAGCAAATCTGGAATTACTTCGCATAAAGTATCGATTTCACTTTCATTTCCTGTTGAAGGAATTTGATATCCACGACCGGACCAGCTGCGTGGGAGACTGATTGTCCATACTCTCATTCTACGTGTGTCCCTACGTCAAATCCATTTCACATCTCTGAAAACAATGTATTTTTAGAATTGTGATGCGCAGATTCTGACGCTGATTTACGTTGACACAAACTGAGCAAGAAGCAAAGCACTATCCTTCGACTTTCTGCTTTTCGTTCACATTCCGTATTCGGAAAGAAAGGAAAGCAGTTCACCTCTTCATTTTGCGAAGTTTTAATATATTGAAGTATAAATCTAAAAAGTAATTATCACAACAACTTTTATTGACAAAAGTAGATTTACAGGTGACTTCAAACTGTGTAAGGGGGAAAGTCTTGCAACTCAGCAAAATGATTGAGTTACAGAAAAAAAGTCGAACGGAGCAGCTGAAAGATTTGGACAAGTTGCACTACCTGGAGATAAAGCAAGCTGAACTGAAATTGCTTCGAGAGTTGAAGAGGTTTCAACAGTCGAACAATCTGAAGCAATTCGAGGAACTTACCAAGTTGGAAGGCCAACTGATGTTGATGCAGGTGGAGCAAATGCATATGATTGAGAAATTCTTTCTACAGTTGAAATTGAAGATTCTGGAGGATACAGAGCAGCCAGACATTGTTCAGGAGCAGTAGAAAGGTAAATCCAATGCTAGATAATGAAAGCAAATGTAGAAACCTAAAATAAGATGTTTAAAACTATTTTCATTTATTCAAACAGGAATTGTTCCCTCAAAAAGTCCATTTCAACAAGAAAAAACGCAAATTTGACTGTAGCCAACCCTAAAATTTTTATTAAGGTAACAATTTCTAACACATATAAGGATTTTGATTGTTGTTGTCTAAATTAAGTTGTTTCTACAATAAAAAATATTTTTCTTCGCAGATATACCGATTTTCAAGGACTCTAAGATCAGGATAAACTACAAATAAATGGCAAGAGATTGATAGGATAGGACGAAGCCACCACATTAGAGGAAATCAATATCTGTGACATTTTATTTCTTTAAATAATTGTTGGTTCTAATGTGCTATTTAGAAAGTTTAGAATGTCTATAGCTTTATACATCATATTTGCACACTAATTTCATCAAACACTAGTTCAAGGTCGTCTTATGCAAATTTTAAAATTGAATATTTTATCCAAATCCCATTGCTGTTACGCGAAATGATATGCGCTGTTAAATAAATTGAATTAACCCTCATTTATTAACCAAAGTAACCATTTAAAAAATATGTAGCTGATCTTTACGATCAAAAATTCTTACGTGTCACACAGTTTACTAATTCAATATGCCACGTATCCATTTTGTCGACAAATAACGGTAGGAAACCAAGTGCATAATGATCCAATGACCATCACAATGAATGCGAATGTCTACGGTGACGAATGTCATTCCTTCCTTCGTCAAAATGATGTCATAAGTCATAAACCTAAATCAAGATTTGTCATGTTATTGGAATGCGATCATCGGCACGTCACATCCAAAGTCATTCAAATGCACCTACGTTTAGCTCACATATCATGATGATGATTACCAAGCAGAGAGAGCTCAGCTAGCAAACCAACATCATCTAAATTACACTCTCTCCCGATTCGGTCTTTCTTACAATAAATCTATACTCGATTGGCAAAACTATATTCTATATTTCCTGTCAATTATTAAACTATCATGAATAGCATCATTATTCATTACTCTACTTTAGCAAAATACATCAATATATCCGCAAATATTCGTGAGAAACCAAACTATAAGTGAAAATGGATACTTTTTCATAGTTTTTCATGGGAAGGTTTGTACAACTTTGCCTTGAATACTACAAAAGACAACTTTACACATCCCACTTGACTCGATATTTTCAACCGAGAATGCCTAAAAACTATGTAGTACTACATTGTGAGGGAAAGGAGTGAACTTCTTACACGTTACCAATTTAGAATTTTAAATATGTGGTTTTTAATCATCGTCACACGCATTTGTATAAGTCACATGGAAAACACACTGCAAAACTAAGGGAAGGTGAATATGCACAATTAAAGAAACTTGCCAAATGAAGGTATTGTGAGCGTTGTTGGCTTTCGCAGTCTTCTCTTTTCGTTTAGCTTGGATTAGAATCAGGTTGAAAAGTTGGGTCATCGATGTCGTCTACATTATCAATCTTTTTGTCGAGCTGAGGATCATGAACGGCGTTTATTTTCAATGAAGATTGTCCTCCATAGGGTTTAGCCGCTTCATATTCTGCTCTTGGAATTGCAATATTCCTGCAAATAAAATAAGTATGTAAAAAGAGATGAAGTTCAATTCTGGAAAAACTATCTGTAAACCCTTAGGAAAAGACCATGCACTTAGATCATTACCATCGTCATCCAATTCCAAGGGTTATGAAGTTTGCGCATCATCCAACTCAAATTTTTTTTATGTTTTTGCTTTAAAACCATCACGGACCTGACCCCTTCTTTCGCCCCTAGTGGCGTTTTCCTCACAGTCAGACTTTGACCAATACTGCGAGTCAGGAATTCATTATTTTTACCTGACCTGAGTAAAAACGCATATTATATTGAGTACTTCATTAGAAATCTAAATGTCACAAAGAAACGGGCAAGGAATGATGAGGAGACCTTCATTTTTCAATGAATGAACTTAATAATGGTTTGAGATAATGTAATCTGTTAGCGTCAACTATTTGTTGGTAACTTTCGCTTCACTTTACTTGACGAGGATTCTGTTTAACTTTTCCAATGAAATCTGCAACTTTTCCAACTCCACGGAGAGTCAAAGCTGGGTGCAAAGGAGTTGGGAGTATTCTGCTAATCAGGTTGATACAATTGAGTTCACAATTTTCAAAAATCATTGCATCCTTTCCTTCACCAATCACCTTCAGCAGCCTCTACGTTGCCACTGATGAAACTTGCAAATAGTTTTCAGCAAAATTGAGAATTTTTGCGAAGACTGGAAGGTCACAATTACCTTCCGTCGAGAAATCATTTTCAACTGCTTTCAAACATACGAGACAAACACTCACTTTCATTTTGATTGAGATCATGATGTTTGCACTTAGCTTGGGCAGAAAACTAATGAAGTTTGAGAAATGAAAAGTGAAATGTGTGAACTTTTTTACATATTATTTTCAAGGTTTTGACACTATTGGGGTTGCAATATTATGTATAAATATTATGCGCTCAGGGGCTGGACGAGAGAAAAAAGGGAAAGATCTGCAGCTACTCCTCTACTACTCGCACTGTTTTCTGTTGGCCACAAAAATGGTATTCTCCTCACGTTGAATGTTGCTTCGACCAATTTGGTCTCCTTTACGGCGGTTGCAAAATATATTCAGAAATGGTTATTCCAGATCTCGAAGGCCGTTGAATCAGGTTGGATAGCTGGGTCTAGAATAAATACCAAGTCAGGAATGATGGTGGCTAAAAATATGGTGAATATTAATGATTGCATGGTTCGTAATTTCGCCACACTACCTGAAGCTGCAGATTTCCAAGCAGAGGTATTCTTGCTTCCTGGAAGATATTTTGCTTGTCAGTTCATCAAAATCCCAGTGGTTTGCTCTCTTAACGAGTTAAATTTTAAACAAAAGTAATGAATATAAGTTTTGGCTATTTTGTTACTTTTCACGCTAAAACCTACAGAAGAAATATACGCTTCACAGAGTTTTATTACAAATATGGTAAGTTTTCACCAAGTCAAGAGCGCACGTGGTTCATGCCTGATTTATTATGATTCAATCGTAAATTCATCACTTAAGCTAAAAATAAAGAGATATCTCCGTTTGTTTTCTTGTTCTGATAAATTAAAGCGTTTATAACTATTTTATTATTGTATCATACCAGTTGGATTAGGCTTCTTCAAAAAGTGAATATATTGGCAGCTGAATGCTACAACTATAATATAACTTAATGATCAAATTTTCGATGCAACTGGGATGTCATGCCAGGAAAAACGTGCTCCCGTGAGAATGAGGATTTTTATTCAAATGCCTGAATTTTTATTTTTGCACCTAATAAATAAAAATGATGCAACATTGGTCCAGATCTAGAACTAGGAACGATGATGATGATAAGTGAAGTGTTAGCTTGGTTTAACTGAAAATATAGTGACGAATGTCATTCCTTCCTTCGTCAAAAATGATGTCATTAGTCATTAACCTAAATTATGATTTGTCATCTTATTGGAATGCGACGATCGGCACGTCGCATCCAAACTCAATCTTATGCACCTACGTTTAGCTCACACATCATGATGATGATTGACAAGCAGAGAGAGTTCAGCTAGCAAACCAAGATCATCTAAATTATCCTCTCTCCCGATTCGGCCTTTACTACAATAAAACTATACCAATTCGCAACCTAAACTATCGTGTTATATTTCCTAACAATTATTATCATCCCAAAACATACATGAATATCCATTATTCATAACTGGTGGAGATTGAGCTCGCATTCCTACCTCGATCAGCCAACGAGTTCCCCCGTACAAAAAAAAAAGACAAAATTTTGTTTCAAAAATACCGAAATCTGCTATTCTTGCTACATTTTTCTATTATAAAGTTGTCTTTCCAAGTTACACTTCTGTAAAATCCGTGCTGCAAAATTACTTGTTTGACAATTTGAGACTTTGAACAACAAAATTTTCGCTACTTTCGAGTGCTCAAAAACTACTTTGTGGAAACACCCACTTCCGTACCTAACAAGTGCCGTGTACCTATGGGCTCAGCCACCGCCCACACCATTTCTGTGACCTGTAACCGTGTGACGTGACCTTAACCAAC
>JAQGAP010004700.1:0-10045 GCA_034697805.1 Orchesella bifasciata
CACCGTAATAATCAGCGAGGCAGTAGCTACACTATCACTCTTGTGAAATGAAAATGACCGTGATTGCCGACGCGGAATCTGGATCGACAAATAGTTTACGCAGTCCATCTCAACTGTGACACTTTTGCCTGCGGAAAAGTTGCCGATTTTGTTTTATTGCATCTACTTTTATGGCAATCTCGATGACGGTTTCCGTGTTTTTATTTGAAGCCCCATGGCTGAATTTTTGAAGTTGTAATTTACATCTCTGAGGCAGAACTATGCTTTTAAAACTGAAACTATGCAAAGTATGGCATTTCTTGCTATATTCAATGTAAATGCGTTGGTGGGCATACCAAAATTTTACAAATTTTTAAAGCCATTCGCTCAAATACACCAACACCAACCATAAACTCTTCGGAATTTATGCTAAGTTGAAGAGTTTCTAAATCTGAGTCAATTGCTGCTGGAACGGTTTAGTTTACGGTTTACGGTTTACGTGTCTCAAAGTTATGAAATTCCAAAATTTTGGAAAACTTTCAAAAAATATAGTTTTGTTATGCCCACTAATGATCAAGAATCAGATTTCTAATACAATGCGCTACTTCGTTGTCATTTCTTTCATAACCCCAAAAAAAAAATTCTAAACCGGTCTTTAGACAAAATTACAATTATTTTAGAAATTGATTGCCAAGACTTATCAAGTTACTGGGAAAACCCACGAGCACACTTCACACTCTGCTTCCGACTCTCATCCCGGCTTTTGAATAGACACTGGAAGCTCCAAAGGTAGTTCATTTCCTTGTGAAATTTGACAGCTGTTCACATTTGAAAGTCTGTAATTCTCAGAAATGGGTTGTTCTGAATAATTTTCCATATATTCATTTGATGATTTTTTTTGCTACTTATCCAACGCTTTGGTATACATGATAATTTTTGAATGCGCATCAAAAATAATGCTTGTTTTTATAAAACACTCATCAACATATCACCAACTTCAAAAACACTTTCGGAAAGAGTCTTTCCTTTCTAACATGTCGTTTGTGTGTTTGACTTGACTACACATATCGGTGATATTGGTGTCGTCTTTTTGTTAGAAAATACAAGGATTTTGTTTCGTTCATGCAAACATACTTCAAGTCTTATGTCTTTTGCTTCTTTGACTGATATAGGAGCAATAAGTAACTCATCAAAAGTACTTTGGTGGAGTAGCAGATAACAAATAAACCTCCCTCGTTTCCCATTTCAGAGATATGAATAAGTGGCTGCTACATTTATTCAATTGTAATGCCAACTACTCATATATCCCCTCAAAACTTCCATAGATAGTTTGGCATATGACAAAGCTTGTTAAACGGAATCCCAGAAATAGAGAAAAGATGTGCTATTCCAGTCATATTGCTATCGAATTGTCGCAATTTAATACACCCATGAAAATTCTTCAGCTCAGAAATTTGAGTTTGTCGTGGGTTTACAGAGGGGCGGAATGAATGATGGCATAATAATGTTTCTCTCATTACGTAGTAGTTTGTGGGTGCAACGTGCTTTATAAAAGCGTGTGCATAAGTAAAATAGCAAAATGTGAAGGTGGAGGTACACTCATGTTCTCATGGGTCTGTAAATTCTTTATATATAATAATATCAGTCTCACCCAACTCCAAACTGCTTCGTATCATGATTTTAAGAGCTGCTATGACAGGCTTTAATAAACTAAAATGGTTGCTTGGGAATCGATGGTTGAATCAACTTCTTCGACCTTTTGATTTTACCTCACGCCGACAAGGGTGAAAGAAATAGTTTTTAGAACTGACTCCTTGTTTACCTGAAACTACTTTATCTCCCAATTCAACTAAAACCCAAGATGCGAGGGAGCGGGATCAACACAATACAAGGAAAGCTTTTAAAGTAAACTATTCCCCGGCTGGTAGTCTTACTTAATAGTATTTAACAATATCAAATAAGTTTAACTCCTACTGCTTCCTAATAACAAAAATTTCTGGGGAATTTCTACGAAAACAAATCGTAAAGTATACTTTATTTTATACTACGGGACAGAGCAGTCATTCAAGAATATTTTTCTGAATGGTTCTCCCTCATTCAAAAAAAAATACGGACTGAAGAAATAATTTTGGTTTAGTTGAAAGCCCTTTTTATTTGTTTACTAAATCGCTTATCCACATTTGATACTTCATTTCCTCAAAGCTCTTGTCATGTTGTGTGGCTTTTAAAAAGAGCTTTTGTGAGGGAGTGGAGCGCGAGTGGCAAACGGCATAAAGAACATTATGTTTAGGTTTCCCTTCCATGATGATGGCTGTCAGCAGCGATTGGTATTTCTGATGAATAGGCGATTCCAGCTATTTTCCCTTTTCAACGCAATGAGAGCTTTCCGCAATACAGTTTTGCCATCATCACTTCGTAACAATGAGCATGGAGCATGGTTTGGAATAGCGAGAAGCAATCGAGGAACCGTAAACCCAGACTAGTTTGGTGTTCTGTGGAAACAGATCACGGAGAATGGCACCAAATGACACTTACTGACACTGACATTACACATATTTAAATTTTATTATACTTACTGTCCCCATGTTCACCAGTGAACGTTTCCGGATGATGGTTGTATACCATACATCGCTCCAAGGGTGAAATTTGTTTAATATAGATTCTTACACATATAAAATGTGATCTTTTTTGAGCCCGGAAATAATGCCAACCCGTGCACGGCTATATACAATTGCAGGTGTTTTTTAGTTTGCCCCATTAAAAATGATAAACTCGAAATACATTACAGTTATAAATATTATAGATTGTAATTAATATGTTCAAGAATCAAAGAAGTATTGATATTTTCCTGGCGTCAATAAATTGTGCATCATTTTTGGGGGAAAGTGCAATCAGGCCAAATGTAGCAACTTCTACTTCGGAATTCGCCTTTTAGTGGATATTTTCCAATTTAACTTGATGTAGGCATATTGTTTGTTCATAAATGTTTTATTACGGCAACTAGAGGTTTGAGGATTCCACGAAACCCATCTCCCAAGAAATGGCGATTTTGCAGGGATCCAATTGCGTTAGGCATTTCTCTGGAAAGATTTAGCAGTGACTGCGTCAGGAAAGCAGCATGGCAGATAAATCAAGAGTTATCTCAGTGATTAGTCAGGCTCGCTTCTGTAAATAGTATTATTGAATACACTTTTCATGAATTTTGACTGCTCATCTCTCATCTTGACGAAGTCTAATATGGAGGAGGCTTGAAGTATTCCAGTGGAAATGTAATTGGTATCATTGCACGCTTGAAATTTTTAACATATATGATGCAATCGAAAATGTACCTTCCAAAGGTCAGAGATTCCCTTAGATTAGCACATCTATATCAATATTACATCGTTATGATCTAATTATCAACAAGTGGCGCAACTACTTATTGAGAGTCACTGGTCTGTCCATCTGTCATCTGTTTGTTAAAATGATAATGAAGGAGGATAATCAAAGTTCCACAACATAAAAACAGATAACATAATATACCAGCTTTTATGCAATATTTATCAAATTTTTCGGTTTTTTGTGCGGGTGTAAATGTAACTGCAAGTACGTTACAGAAACGGCTTGACCTTTCTCCACCCTACCACGTACAAACTTGCATTAAATGAGCACCAACACCAAGCTCACTACAAATTATGTGGTAATAAGTAGTACGGTTGGCAATATTTTTCTTAGAAAGATTTACAACAAAGAAAGGCAACAAAATTCTTTGAAAACGATTTATTACATTTCACAGCTTACATTGACGTATTGCATTGCACCACATGATTACTCTGGGCATACCTGCAATCATTACATAACAGCAGCAGCCCTTCCAATGCAACTTGTGCTTCAATCCCAGCTTTAGCCATAGGATCAGCACATGCAAACCACGTGCCTCAGAGTCCTTGTGTACGAATGCATATCACTTTGTTTATTCAACCACCGGACCTTATGTACGTCAACGGAAGAAGGCTAAAGGGATTTCCATTCCCCAGTTACTTTGGTGACCTCAGTCAGGAAGCCATATTAGGGTGTAGGTATCCGAATTGTTTGCAATTTCATTTGTCATTCAAATTCTGAAAATCCTTCACTCGACATGAGCTCCATCAGCATCATCATCAGCTCCACGTTTTCAGATCGACTGTTTACTAGGGATATTGACAAAGTTTGTTTGCATTGCAGTCAGTAGCATTGTTTGCTCCTCGAAAATGTTTAGCTGACCCATGCATTTTTTTGAAGTAACTCTAGAGCCAACTTTTCCCATAAGCTGAAATGAGAAATGCTTTATGCAATGTCATCATATCATATTACATTCAAACTTAAGTGATTCGGTCAGTTGTCATCAGTTGTATTTAATTTATGGAGCTACTTTGTGTGTAGAACCCATTGTGCAGTCAACCGCTCAAGCGTTTTAAGGATACAGGATTTTTCCACGTGCGACCTAGGACTCAATACGAGATGTAATTGGCATTTGCAAATTGTATTTTTAAGTTGCATTCCCGTTAGCATTGGCTGAACTACATAATGTGCATGTAAAATTGATAAGAATTAGAACAGACTGCTCTATTATTCAAGAGAGTAGTTTTCGCTACCTGTAAAGCTTCTGTTGGAAATGGGGAAACAGTTGAAATGTCCACGATCAATGACCAACCATAATGCACGAGGGATATTGAGCATGTGTACAGTAATGAGTTTTGATGTTTACACTAGCACCGATCAGATTTATATCAGGAGGATAAGCTAAAGCTAAGCAAACATATGAGGCACACAATGAAGATCAAGCTACAGGCAGCAATGCAGATAATTTGGGTCTTTGGGCTTTTCTTCTTCGAACTGGCTATTGGTTTGATATTGCATTATATCAGACTTCTGCCGATCTGACTTGGGATTGCGAAGGTGAAAGCCTGGAATGGGATTTCAATTCTCTCCTTTTTTGGATTCGGCCCATTTCATAGAAGCGCAAATGTGAAGTAATGATGATCTTTTTCTTGAATATAATGGGGAAAGTAAATGGAGTGTATTTTTTGATTAGTCAACCACTCCCGAAATAAGTCTTTAATCCGTTAAAAATAGGCCTCTAAATTCGTACACAATCTGCATCAGCCATTTTACCCCATTATATATAATTCTCTCGAAAGTCATCCAAACGAGGAACTGACTATTGGGTTGTCGACATTACAACATAAAATAAGTCGAGTGGAAATTTGAATCACTTTTTCTATCTGGCTTACTTGCAACCTCCCATTGTGTTGATGAAAATTGTCATCTCGGAGTGAGTTGGGCAAAAGGTTAGGTTTCTCCCAGAGACAGACTATGTATCTCTGTTGTTGTCAATTTGTTGGTGAAATTTCCATCTTTCTCATAAGAAGCGGCCACATCTTTCTACAAGAAGTGAAGCGAATGGGATGTGAATTGTACAAAGATGAAGAATAGGAAATGTCTATGGGGAGAGAAAACTTGTTCCTTGCTTCCCTTCCAAACTTGTTTATCTTGCTCCACTGTTTTGATTTACATTTCCCATCGATGTCGTGTCGTAGGTAGTTGAGCATAATCGACTCCCAATGTGATTTACACAAACTGGAATGCCAACATGAATAGTTTCGGGTGATGAAATTGTTCTTGACAGTGTTCCACTTGAGTGCCTGGAGCAGATTGCAGCCTACAAACTTTTCTGTGCTCCTCCTGCAATTATACAGTTTTATTCTAATCCGAGGGGACAGGGAAAACAGATTTTTGCTCCCGATTTAATTATTATTCATAAAAAAGGTGTTGGCATTTTGGTGTGACATGCTTCAACGTGCTTAATAAAACATTCTTTCTATGCTGCTCCTCTCGTCCTCGGCACTTGTCCCTTGAAACATCACTTGAACAAAAAAACGGCATAATAACTTGGAGAAAGGGGCACAAACGTTAGCTAACAAATACAACAGGGACATTCATTGTGAGTTTTACTTTCCTGTGATGGTGTTAATGAATATGACATGACGTTTAAGCCATAGCAGTCTCCAAAAAGGTGATTATTCGTATAGTGTATAGGGAAGTAGATGCCGGTTGAACAACTTGGAACTGTAAAAATATTATATATATGTTTCTAAAATTGGAATACTGCTAGTTATTGTTACCTTAGCTTCCTCTCACAGAGCTTCATACTGAAATCTATTTAAAATTGAAAGCAAATGTGGAAACAGAATGTAGTTAGTCAGCATTAGTGAGCTTCCGGTTTTAGTTTATTGAAAGGGTTACAGCACTTTGTTTAGTTGATGAAATGCTTTTAATTTAAATATGACAGCAGATTGCACTTACCCCACAAAATGTAGGTAAAGTGCCTCTCATTTAAAAAATCGAATTAGAGTTCATCGTTCAACCTTGTGACATAACCAACTTGACAAACCTACACGTGAAAAAGTCGTAGGTTGTAGCCTTTTGAATTTTGTAGTGAATGTCGAGAGACGTCCGTGAAGCCAAGTCATTCTTAGTAGGAAACTGGTGCTACTAATAACAGTGAAAGACACATGAAAAGGTAAACTTATCGTTAGTGCAAGAACAACAGAAAATCGGGACATAAACGGCTTACAAGAGGAAGAATAAAAAGTAAGTAAAAGACAAAAATGACGGCATCGGGGAAAGACCTGGATCACTGAACCAAACCATGAGGGCTTGCTTTTGTATATGCTTCTCTCAAAATAAAATCATATACGAACTCTCATATACATCCAAGGATTCTACAGAGTTACAAGAGCCAGCCAGTCGCAGCCAACCAGCCTGAGACGGAGAAATAACAATAAGCTATGCGTCTTAAGTTGTAAGCCGGAGCTTCTTCCGATCCTCCAAGTTTTTCTCACAAGGGACAACCCAAACCGGGCAATCCCATAAAAGCGTTAAATATTTGGTTTTTGATACTCAAAATTTAAGTAATGTATAATTAGCCAGAGTTTCAAGGATTCAGCGACGAAACTTGCTATTTCTTTGGGATTCCAGTTGTGAAAACGGAATTGAGAAAGATGGATGGATGTTATTTAGATTTGACATGAAAGTTGGATTCCTTGTCCCCAGAACGGCATTAAAGATCATATATTAGGTTACCTTACTCGCAGCTTATACATCACTGCCAACGAGACGACGATGCGATGGTGTAGCATTGCTACCTTTGTACAACATTACCGACTTTTCAACTTGTCATTCCGTGTGCCTCGTTATACTCATGTCAGCTCAGCCAGCTACAACATTTCTTCTTCTTCTTCATCCCTCCAGCATTAGGAACATGGTTCTTCTCTTTCACCGTTTTTGTATAAACTTACTCTATTTTCTCTGCGGATCCATCATGCACACCATTGCCCCAAATCGTTTTTAATTTGTTCAGGGAGACTACGCAAAGGCTTCCAACAGCCTTAAACAGACTGTCGGGAAGGAGGTGTCGAATTTTCCAGTTTATGTACAGTTCGATTGATTTGCTATTCAATTTAAATAGGATATCCATAGCCGGTGGTGATGTGTGTTGTGTTGAGCGTTTGCCAAGCAATGCGATATATCGACGGAGAAACTTCAACTAAACCGCATGAAGAAGACGTGAGCTCTCTCCAATCTTCTGGAAACTGCTCTGCTCTCACAATAAATCATGATCTGAACATAAGTTATTATTTTGCAATCCCAGCTCAATAACCACGCACAAAAGTGGGCGCTGAATTGTTAATAATTTTGTATGCATCTTTCCCCGACCTACCCCACATACTTCATTCATTAGCTCACAAAATTGTTTGAACAAATGACGCAGTTGGTGTTGGTAAACCTATCGAAAACTCAGACTGACTTTCCCTTAGGTAGGAGGGTAGCTAGGTTGTATTACATTATTTACTTTCACCAATGCATTTTCACGTAGACTCATGAAACTATAATGTAATCTCCTGTAATAGGAAGGAGGAGTATGATTCAATCAAACGTAGTACAAATTATGTACCTATGATACAAAATAAATAATACAATGACACTGATTATGATGGATTGCGTGAACCACTAGATAAACGTGAGTACACGGAGACTATGATAATGCTAGTTAGAAAAATGGTGACATGACGGCAACTTAGTGTTGGTGAGCTTGAATAAGACATAAAAGAAGCAGTGTTGACTTTTACACTTTTCTCACCAGCTGTTCCTCTACGTTTCAGTAAGCTCGCTTTCACTGCACTTTCACTCTATTCTACATTTTGCTTTTGAACTCGCCAACCACTTTATTTCAACCTTCTTTTTGATTCTCTTACATAATCGGCGTCACTTAGGAAACTAAATAGTTGCATCTACAATTAAAAGTTTGAACCTATTCTTATACCGCAAACAATTACTCATAACATAGTCCAGTCAGTGAATAGTGGTTATTTTAATTATTAAACTTAGTACTAGCTCATGACGACGCAGGTACATTTCAGTGATAATAAGAATTTTATTGAATATACTTACAACTTTCGGATGCTGCAATAAAATGTGATTAATTCTACTGTAACAATAAATTATGTGGTAGTTACAAGCAATTAAATCCAGCGTTACATAACTGTACCTTTGCGAAGGATGCTTTCTCTCGAAACCAGCATTTAAAAAAATGTTGTCAGTCATATTATTATTACCAAAGAAAAATATTGACAATAATTCTCGAGCCGTCTTCATTTGGCTGTCTTAATTAACGAAGTATCTCTATGCATAACGTAAATATAACGTAATATAGTATGGTATTAACCTATATCATTCAAATTGCTAACACAGTGACAGCATTTCATAAGTGACTATTATGGGATATTTTGTCGGGAGCAGGTTATTAGGGTGGAATTTGTCTACGTGAATGAATACAACCTCCTCACGCAGTTCGATGAAGAGTCGTCGCACACGAAATTTTTTCCTTGTTTCTGTTTTCTTAATCCAGAATTCTTTATGAGCAAACTGTTCCCCATCGTGTGCCGCCTTTCAACATAAAGCATCTGCTCCTTCATCTTCCCTTTTGAATCGTGAGAACTGCACCTGGCACCCATAAGGTATGACTCGAGCAGTCGACTGTAATCCTACAATCTTCCTCCTGCTTTCTTTGCCCTCTCTCTCTCTCTTTCTCTCTCATCTCTGCGTCATTTGAAAAGGTGGATTGAATTGCTGTCGTGCATTAGCATCTGCATCAATGAGACGGAGACTTAAAATAGCATGTTCTTCTAGCCTCAACAAAATAGATAATGGAAAGGAGAAAGAAGGAGATTCGTTGTTGTGCCCATATTTTACATATATGTAGAGTTCTTGTTCATTATACTATATACAATATCCTTACTACCATCCGCGTATTAATATTACTTTGGCCTTTTTGTGGTACAGCCTGATATTGGTTTTTTAATAAATAATGCAGCATTCTCACTCACCTTCCTCCGTAGTAGTATGTAGTTCTTTTCACCTTAAATCTTAACTTAGCCATAGCTATAAACTATTTCATAAAGCTGAGCTCGTGCATCGACGTATTATTATTACCTGACAAGATATGCGGTTGCTCGATTTAATGTAGGCGCGTAATTTTTTATATATATTATCACACAACGCAGATATTAAGCATATACACGAATTGCGAACATAGAAATCCTTTCTCTGGCTTAGAACTGCCACATCAGCCAAATTGCTTAGCAATGCTCACACAAGTAAAATCATTTCATGATATTCCACTCTAGAAATATAAGCACGTTCATATCACACAAGGTATTTCATGTGTCTTCTACAATAATGCAGAAGAGTCACTACAGTCAGTTTTATCTTATGTTATAAGATGATATGGGTGATAACTGAGAAACATGCTAATTTGATCCAGTGTTTTTGCGTACACTGCACTCCATTGTTCCCAAACTCCTTCACTCCCAATCAATATCGTGGATAGAAACAGAAACTGATATGTCACGCAAGAACAGCACCGGTTTATGCTATCTCAACGCACTTGGTTGCTGGTCACAAGTTCAGGGTTGTGGTATAGTATTGCTCCCTTAAAAATCCATTAGTTTTTAATTTAGCACTCAGTGTTTCAGATAGTTTTTTT
>JAQGAP010004701.1:0-10042 GCA_034697805.1 Orchesella bifasciata
ATGTACAGGTAGACAGGTGAATTAATAAGCTTTCCGCAAATCCCAAATGGAGTTAGAAACATTATACCATACCTGCTCGCAACCTTTTTTATTACCTAATACCACTAGTTTGCTATCACATCACAAAAGGAAGGAAATGATTCCCCGCTAAGTACATTTCATTGTTTATTATGCCAATAATACACACATACCATAAAGAGTAGGTGAAGATATATCGTTGCAGATATGCGTTTTTAGCATATCATCATTTCTCTCCGCTGTTACTTCATTCCTCATACTTCATGTTACATCCTTTTTGAATCGAAGAAGAAGCAGCAAGAAAAAAAAGAGACCGGTGATGATAACAAAATATTATTACGATACCAAACTTGATGATGGCTATGAGTCTCCTGAGTGCACAGAAAAAAACACACATGATACTCAGGAACAAAAACAGTGTTTTGCACGCTTCATATAGGAAGTTAATGCAACATCAACAAAGCATTTAAAAAAAGAACTATTCTCTGCGGCTTCCCTTCTTGTAGAAAATGGGTATGATGGTGTAACGTAACAAGCAATTCTCAACTGAAGCATCATCATATCCTCAAACCCGACAGACCAGCAGCAGAAAAAGAAGCAACAACAACAAAAACATAATATCGTATCATCATCATCATCTTAAGAGCCTTTTCTTGCATGATTCGATTTTGCGTTCGAGTTCCTTCCTCGCACTGAAATATAGAATCCTCGTGCACACAAGAGGAAGCTCAGCAGTTGCTCAAGAAGTTGTATGATGTGCTTCTTACTTCAGAGTTGAGAGACACAATGCAATAGACTTCTTGAAGCAAATAGCGAAGTAAGCGAAGAAAAGAAAAAAGCTCATCTTAGCTTTTTAGTTTCCTTTTAGGCATTAGATTCCCTCTCAGAGCTCCCCACGAGGCCAGTCGTCAAGTCACCGTTGTGTGAAGACCAAGTTGTAGTTGTAAAAAGGAGTTTTTCTTGCACTCTCCTGATCTGACTTTTTTGCTGTTTGAGTCTTCTCCGGCGTTGCAGTTTGGTTTGTTTCTTTTTTGCTCTCATTCTCTTTGGTGATAAAGGCAATACTATACAAAGTCTTTGATGCACTACTTCAATAGTGTGGTTCTTGTAATGGGAAGTGAATAAGGTTGGTGGAACGACGGGTTTTACGGCCTTCGTGAGTGAGTACGAACCAAGTACAACGGTGGGCACGTCTTGACATTTACTTTAGTTGATGAAAAAAGACTCAGGTTCTGGTAGTGACATCCTCATGCTGCCATCACTTCCTCTCCTACTCGGTTACGTGTCAGTGGGACCAGTAGCCATAACCAAAATACATTTCCTCTCTCACTGATTTCTGCTCATTCACACCTTGCCTCAAAGGCGCTAGCTCAGCTCCCAGTCTGTCAGTTGGATTATTACGCTGACGCTCGCTCTCCCAGTTGATCATTTGCACGCTCCCTCACGCTGCATTTCCACCAGAACATAAATTCGACAATAATCTAGTGAATCGCCCTGTCAAATCTGTGCTATCACGACACACTGAAATAAATGAGGATTGTGATTGTGATGCCCTGTCGTTTGTTGCTCCACACATAACCTACCACGACTTTATCATCATCATCATGATCATCACCAGACCGTGATGTAATATGCTTGATGGGTCGACCAGATTCATATAGTAGAAAGTTACAATTTTGATATACTGAACATGCCTACCTGCTGCTGATTAGGATGAATATAATAATATCGAATGAAAATCAAATCTAAAAGGGAAAAGAGAAGTGTTGTGTCATGCTGGGAACACAGAGCTTTCATCCTCAAACTTTTCATGAGTGCTCAACATTTTATAGGGCAAAGCAACATGCGGTGCGCTGTGCATGGTTCATGTGCTCCTCTCCTCAATCTTATAGCTCAGCTCAAATAGGCTCAAGCTCAAAACCGTACCACACCGTCATCACCACCAACACCAATTTTGTAGACGAGACCACCCCACATGCAGAGCAGAGCTAGAGTGGTTATACACGATATCATTATAAAATTGATATTTATAGGAGCTAACCAAGTTTTGAAAAAAAAAGTTGACGAAAATCTCGGAGAGAATCTGAAGAAAAAGGTCATCATCATCAGCTGCGGTGTATTTCGCTGATGTAGCAATAATTTCTTAGTCAGTAACAAAGTCGAGGTGGAAGTGGAAGAACGAGATAAAGTTATTCAGCTTTTTTGAGAAATGACTGCTACCAAATTAGATGAGGGCAAACCAGCGGTAGTAGCACCAGTTGGTTGAGTTGCTGTGAAAGACAAGCTCGTATCAAAATGAAAAGTTTAGCTTTTGTGTGAAGTTGTGATGAGAATAAAAAAATCTCAGGATATTTTTGGAGAAATGAAGTAATTAAGATACCGTATATGGCGCAACCTCCTGTCAATTTAGCATCGTTAATGACAATGTAAAGGAGAAGTGGGAAAAAAGTTTCTTGTTAGTCCAACCAAGACGGAATAACGTCTATGTGGAGAATGGTTTCATAAAGGAGTTATATTTAAGGAATAGCACGTGCTGTAGCTTGAATGGGCAAAAGTTGAAGCCATGTTGAGTCGTGCTTAATCTCTTGATCAAACACACAAGCCCACAGTTGTGAAGGAAAGAACATCTCAATTTTAATCGTGAAATCGGCAACTTCTTTTGAAATTATGAAGATTTTCTTGAAGGATTGCTCCAAGAAACTGTTTTTTCTTGAGAATCTAAAAGTGACGTGTATAAACTTTGACGTGACACGACACGATAGACAGAATATTTCTCATTTTAACATTGTGTTCCCTTTTCCCCTCGAGGAGAATAAATTTAGTTTTTAAAACTTGAGCAGATTCCAATTTATTTTGATGAGTTGCCATTTAGAAGTGAAGTGAACGAATGAAAAAGAGAGATTGGAATAATAATAATAACAGGACCAAAAATGTCATTCTTCAATATTATAATGCTCCGCTCACACAGATGACAAACAGTCTTTGTCTTCCCCATTTTTAATGTGATGACAATGAATAGGAAATTCATCAAAGATATTTTACTCCCTTGACTTGATCAGACTGCATTTATTTCGCCTCGGAGAAGGATTTTAAATTGAATTGCTCCTCTGTGCCATCACCAACAACATCATTGCGTGGATCGTAAACACAATGGATTTTTAATTATTCCATTAATGAATGACAAACTTTTTTTCATGAAAAGTTTTCACTTTTCCTTGTACATTACATGGTGAGCAGATACAATACCAAGTGCATTGAGAGTGGGTTGAGCAAAAGTGCAAACTGAATGCCCTTTGTTCTTTGCACTGAAGTATCTCTCACTTTTTGTCAAATTCATGCTATATCCTCCTCATGCCAAGCATCATCAAGCTTGCGTGAGCAGAGACAACGAAAAAAATATAGTTTTTCGTGATGACAGAGTTGAGTGAACTGATTGAATGTGATGACGGAATATGACGACTGTAGGAGCTAAATAAGATTGAAAACTATATCTGTAGTATGTAGATTAATAAAGTCGGAGCTCCAAAAACGAAATAAGTACCACTCGACAAAAAAAATCGTTGAGTTTGATTGATACAAGGTCGACCTTTTCATCACGGATGGGCTTTTCATTTAATCAACGTGCTAAATTAAATGCCGTGTATGTCAAGTCAGACACTGGGCACGGCAAAGATCCGCATGTTCCTATCCTAAAGAAAAGTGAAAAACTTCATTCTTGTCATTGTCGTACATGAAGAAACTTGAGCGAAGAGGCAAAACTTTTAATTAAATTTTAATTAGAAAGTTTTTGAGATTGCATGCGGGGGAGTGAATCAACACGGTATCAATTAAGGTATATGCAAATCCGTAAAGGTGGCTGGAGGGGCCATCGTGGAAAACGTCGCTGTGAGGGACTCTTGATGCTTTCTTAAGCTTAAGAAAAGGAGAGATAAGATAAAGCGGTTTCAATAAAGCCATTTGACCTCCAAGATTGATGAGAAAAAGGAAAGGGTACTATCAACCAATTTGTCGCTAGATTGAATTCAAACGTGGAATAATATTATTGGGAAAGTGAAGACAAAGACTATCAAATTGAAACTAAAACCGCAGTTGATGTTGATCCCCTTTTTTTGCTCAAGAAATCAAGCAGTGAACGCGGTGCTCTGTGTTGAATGTTTGTAAGTAAACGACATTGCATTCTGATGAGAGGTTTGTGATGTATCAGATAAAAAGGAAGCAAAAAAAGGAGAAGAGATTTGTTCCTGAGAACATCTAAAACGTGACTCGTTCTCACATGTAATCCCTTTGAGAGACATACGCACACTGGCAACAACGCAGTTGAGAGAATAGAAGGAAACTCAACGAGAAGTGTACTACTGACTGATGATGCCGAAAAGTCAACTCGTCGTACGCTAGAGTTTAGAGGTGAATTACCGTGATGATCCCACCAACTCACCTTCTTCCTTTATGGTAACCAACCTTCCTGATTTTTAGTGATGTTCTACTTCTTCTTTTTACGTGGTTGTCGCAACATTTGAACTGCCACGATCTTTCCCTGAGATAAGAACAAACAAAGAGTAATAAGGGAACAGAAACTCAAACAGGAGTCCTCTTTTCTTGAGCTGACATACGGTTTTCGCAAAAAAAAAAAGTTTTCTAGAAAAACCTGCCTGTAATATATCCTCCGTCACTCATGTTCGTAGCTAACATTCCTTGTTTCTGCTGGGTCGAGTGGAAGACAATATTATTCCTTTTTTGCTAACGAAAGGAAGATTTCACGAAAGACAACTGCTTTTGTCACTTGACTGGAAAAAGAAGAAAGGCTCAAGCATTTTTTATTCTTTCAGCAAATATTCAACAACAACGAATCGAGCAGTCCTATTTTCTTTGTCTTTGCCTTTATCATCAGTATGGATAACATGAGGTTTTTGTTTATAGCAACATCTGTCAATTCATTTCAATTGTGCTGTGTTTGCCATCTGGAGATGTGACAAGAATGAGGAATTTTTAACATACTTTTCCCCTCTACCTGGCTCTCAAGTCAAAGAGACCAGGAACCACTTTTTGATTCCGTGCGTGGAGTGGACCTTGTGAAAAAAAGACGAGGATTTATACTGTTTTAAAGTGAATCTGTTTTTTCTACACGGACTGCAAATAACTTTGGTATCATCATCATCATCATACCGTTCTGTCTGGTGGTCGGCTGATGAAAGCAAAATAGCTTTTGGTAGTGAGCTCTCGTCTCTTTATGGGGCTGGTGATCCTCATGATTTGATCCACTTTGAAGGGAATTTTCTGCCAATTTTGTAGGCACACATTGGAATGCTCATCGGATCACGTTCTGTTTCTCAGCTCTCGTCTCTCTCTGATCAATTGACTGTATATGGATATGGATTTTGGTTTGGCTGGGGTTTATTGACCAGATGTGAAACTATTTGTCAAAAAAGCGGAACATGAACGAACACACTGAACTTTGCTCTATTGCTTGGAATCATCATCATGAAATGAAAATTCTGATTATATTGCACATTTTTTCTAACAATGTTCGATCATCTCATCATGAAATTCAAAACCTGACTGGCTAGACAAGAAGACAAGGTGCTACGCTACATTTTTGTAATAAAAAAAACGGTGTGAAGTGAATATGACTATTACAATCACTGTGTAAATGACTGCAACAAACCCAAACTGAAAAGCCCTATAGATCACCTTTTTTAAGAGGAGGAAGAAAAAAATTCAATTAAACTTTGTTTACGCTCGGTGATCTCGATGAACCATCACACATACGTCCCGTCACACTTACTTCTTCATACTTTAGTAATCACCATCATCCCATCTTGAATATTATCATCTTTCCCCTCTTGTCACGTAGCACATTATTTTTTTATATTTTTTACGCAAAAATTACTTCTCCGTGTTTTAACTGTAATTTGATTAGCTCGCTAGATTATAGTCGAGTAGTCCAACTGAGACGGAGCGAGATGCTATTCAGATAATGTGCATTATGTCTTGGGAAACATGCTAGCTCATGTTTTATATGATATTCTAAACGGATATTACACTCTGGCAAGTCAACTCTAGCGAAAAAAAAATTACTGAGAAGCAAGCAGGAGGAGATTTTAAAAACATTGAATCATCTTCAATCTTCTGCAAATAACCAAGACTTTCTTTCTCACGCTTTTTAAACTGTAAAAAACTTTACTGTGCATAATCACATCACATCACCTTCAGCGCCTATTGATACACCTAGCTGGTATATTAAAAATATTATGCACCTGAGTTGAAATGAGAATACAGCATAAAAGAAACAAAACATGTTGATGCGTACATGACGGCTCATTAAAACTTATTTGCTCGTCTATTAAGTAAGGAAGGAGATGAGTGTGGTGTGTATGTTTTTGTACTCTTTTTTAAATGTGTTATAATAATACACACAAAGTGATTGAATGCAAACTAAGTGAGTGAGCAAAAGTACACATGTAATATTATAATAGGTACTTGTTTTCATAGGGAATACAACTGCTTGTGTTGATGCAGATATACCTAGCAAGTTGAGTGAGTATATTGCAGTTTATAAAACTTCGTTTTGAAATAGCCTTGGGGAGACAAGTTCAGCAGCTCACTTGTTGTTTCTCGCTCTGACTCTGGTTGGCTCACTTGCTCGCGTGCATTATGCAAGGAACAGTTGGTCTCTGGTGTTATTGTTATTGTTAGCAATTTGCATGAGGGAAAAGAGAGAGAGAGAGAGGCCGAGACCAAACCACAAAGACTTTTTAGACCAAGAGGATTCTCCTATGCTGAGAGAACTAGCAAAAAAGAAGAAAAACACATAGTATTTATCCAGCGCTTTCTCAACCAGCTCCAGTCAGACAAGCTGTAGCCTTTGGCACGCTCAGACGAGAGAAGAAGGAGGTTGGTTGTGTTGTGCACACAAAATTTTCGCCCTTTCCGTTTATCATGAAACACATCTAATTCCATATTAATCGGACGGCTGTGTTAAAAGAGTGTTGCGTGTCGTCCGTTCTTAAGTTTAGTTTGTACTTTCATGTTGGCTGATGAGCTATAATTTTGTTATATTTTTTCCGGATAAAAAGTTGAATGCTGACTTAAGCCGTTTCATGTGGGGGCGGCTTTCGTGTTGTGTGTGGTGGTGACAAGTGCTTATATTTTGATTTAGGTTTTGGTATAGTTGAGCAACATGTCAATTTCCCATGATATAATTATCATGGACGACGACTGTAAATCCAGTATCTACTAGTTGAATAGCCTAGGATTTATGCTGTAGAGTTTATTCCAGAGTAATTATGATGGGCTCAAACAAAGTTTCTCGAAAATCTTCCTTTGGGAAGCCCAAAACCCCACGACTTGGGATAAGTGGAATTGACTATGTGAATGGACTAGCTAATCATGGCTACAACCATTTTCACATGAATGGTGGTGCTAGTGCTGGAAAGAGTAATGGGAGCCAGCCGCAATTACAATCAATAGAGGTGCAGCATCATCTTCCTTCCCATCTTCATCATCAAAATGTTCAGAACTTGGATGCAATCAATAAAACCAATAGTGTAGACCGCGGTTGCAAGTTGAAACGCAAGAAATCCCAGCCATTTGAGCCGTCCTACTACTTTGACTCAGACTTTGACTCGGATGGAGGAGGAGGAAGGAGAAGGAGTAGTACCCTTAATTGTTCCCCATCAATTGTCTCGCGGTTTTTGAGGTTGAGTCGGAGGAAATCCTCGACTTCTTCCAAGAAACGACAAAATCAGGAAGAGGCTTACGGCAGCGGCAGTGGTGATGGTCGTGGTAGCAAAGATCAGGTATTACTCAAATACAATCAAAAGGGAAAAAGTGAATGCATAGCTTAAAGCTTAGTAATATCATTTGTGTGAAGAAACTAGAAACAAATCGTTTCACGATGAGAAAAACTTAATGAACCGTGAGGTTTTTTAGCATACAAATTGTTTATTGCTGCTCACAGTAATTTACTATGAAATGAAGATGAGCGAGAGGATTATTCGTTTTTTTAATTTAATACAAAATATTATAACTTTTACTTCCTGCAACAATCTCAGCTGCTGCATATCTTAGCATCATCGCCTCACCGTAAGCAGAAACGTTATTCGTGTCAGTAGATGAAAAAGTTATGAATCAGATGATTTTTACAATTTTTCGTGAAAAGGGAAAATGTTCGAAGAAAAGGGGAAATAATGAAGAGTACACGCATTTGTATATTCAGTCAAGATTTATGAGATTTCGATTGCCTCTTGTAAGACCGGATCGTGACTCCACCATTTAAACGAATATATGTTTTTTGCAATATTTGTGAACAGCCATCCATCCACAAGATATTAAGATAAAAACATAGAGATTTCGCAATAAAACCCAAAACATATTTCGGGTTTGTTGGTGGATTATCAAACCATTTAATATGGGAGCTAGCTAACCAGCCATGAATAATAGGATAACAGTTTGTTCTAAAGCTTGAGCATTTTGTTTTGGCCAAGAATTTGGTAACGAGCAGAGCTCGTCGAGCTCCCTCAAAATTGTTTTTCTCAGCAGGAACTTTTTTATTGAATGAAGTTTATAAATCACGTGGATGTAGGTAATGCATTTCGGCAGGCTGAAAGGAAATCGAGCAAAATTAATCAGTATAAAACGTTCCTCATTTTATTGAACTCACATAGTCTCGCCGTTTTTCTGCAGTACCAGTTATTTGCAAGTACAATTTTATTGTTATCATCACAGGCTCATTTTCATTATATCGTTTGTTGTATCAATATCATCATCATCCCACATAAAATTATGATATACAACAGAAAAACGATGGAGCAAAATTGGCAGAAGGTCCATTTTGCTAAAGCATTCTCCACCCCCTGTTGATACGATCATATCACACACACGGATAGACAAACGAGTGGGTTTTTTTTTGAGTGAGAGTTTTTTTCTGTATTTGAGTATCAATTTTGAAATCGTGATTCTCAAGCTCAAACATGTGGTATGGCATAACCCTAATTAATTGGCAATTAGCAGAGCGATGAACACATTGCAACTCAACTTCCACCTTCACTTTTCATTTGCCTGCAGACCATTTGGCAATGAATTTTTTTGAGAGTGAATAATAATAAAACTGGTGGTAGAACAGAAAAATATGTAATACATAAAAAATAACACTATATCTATCATCTCCCCTATCACATTCAGTCAATATCAGTAGCTTCATCTTCTTAAGTTAAGAGCAAAGCCTCTTTCTGCATTAAACAAGGCATAAAAGCTTTCTAAAAGTCCATTTTACTCCTGTCATCATCTCCTCTCATATTTATATCCTTCTTGAAACAAGCAGCAGCGCTCATCTATCTACTACTAGTCCCTCATGCCCTCATGGGTTGGTTTGCCTGAAAAGCTTGTAAGAAAAAAAGACAGGCATTACTAAAACTTTCAAAAACCATCCCAAATTCGGCTTATCTTGTGAAGTGAGCCGGCATTTTCTCATGTTCTTGTAAATGATTAACGTCTTTCAGTTTGACTTGACTTGTTAGTACTTTTTTTTGCCAAAACCAGCATTGAAAACTCTCTGTTTCTGAAAGACAAGACAGTTTTTGTTTAATTACAATGAAAACTAAAGCAGAGAGCCTTTTGTGTTATAAGCCTTCTAGTCTGTTATCTTATAAAATGTGCGATACGAACCGACATTGTTTCCACTCTTTTTGAGTTGGTTACAAGGCTACTCAAAGCCATTATGAAGAGAGTAATGCTCTACTTCTGTGCTTTGAACGTTGCGAATTTTTTCCACCCGCAAACCACTCTCTTTGGAACAAAAGGAGTGGAGTAGAGGAGGTTTTAAAGGCATGAAACAGTTTATCATCATGAAACTCACTCCACTTCAACTGACCTATTCAAGCCCATTGTATTCTGTAGTAATTTCAAAAT
Source organism: Orchesella bifasciata (assembly GCA_034697805.1). Classification (NCBI taxonomy): domain Eukaryota; kingdom Metazoa; phylum Arthropoda; class Collembola; order Entomobryomorpha; family Orchesellidae; genus Orchesella; species Orchesella bifasciata. The sequence continues at coordinate 9,925 of JAQGAP010004701.1, forward strand.
CTGAGATCCCTTTGTATCGAAACTGTTTGCATGACTGCCTGCTACTGCTAATTATGATGCTAACTAGCGTTGCAAATTATCTTAAAAGGATCTGACAAAAGGAAACATAAAGATATCT
>JAQGAP010004702.1:0-10041 GCA_034697805.1 Orchesella bifasciata
CATCCGATTAGTCTTAACTTTGTTGATTTAAAGTGTACTTACAAGAGTTGTGTACAATGTATCGTGCCATTTTGGCAACAAGCTGATGAGGTGGTGGCTCGTAGACATTTGAGTTGTCCAGCTCCTCACTACTTTCAATTTCATCAGAAAAATCTGAACTTGTGAATTGCCCATTTTTATGGTTGAAATTTTTATCGAGTCCCTGTTGACGTCGTCCCGTCTTCAACCCTTTCCTACGGTTATTGTTGAAATTCTTCTGGCTTCTCTTCCAGTCACTTGCAGGAATCTGCACCACCCGTTCGTTTTCATAGTCTTCAAAAGCTTGCTCATCAGATTCCCCCCGGAGAATAATCACAACATCGTTTTTATTCGCTACGATAACGCGTGACTTTTCTTTCGCGAGAGGTACGGAAATTCCTTTCTTTGATGAAGCAAAAGCCCCATATTCAGCTCGCGGAGACCAATCGTTTACAAAATCGTCTTCATCTTCGATTGAATTTAGGAAATTCCCATCCCGATAAACCACCGTTCTCACACCATTCCCATAAACAAGCATGAACAAAATCGGGATGATTGAAATAGTGACGCAGAACCTCATTTTCAAAATTTCTAATTCACAGAATTCACGAGCTTGTTTGTTATTACTGAACCAATTGAACTGTATTTAACCCGAACTCAGGAGTTGGACAATAGTTTTGTTGAACCTGGTCAATAGATTAAGTTCTGATTTTATCAAGATTTGATGTAACATAATTTGATGGTGACTTGCAATCCTGCACGTAGGCTTTTCAAGTGTAAAAGTCATAATAAACAAACGAACCATGATAACGACTTATCTCAACAGGTTATTTTGCACGTTTGTGCATCCACCCACACAGGTGAGATATTTTTAATCTGTCCAATAATAACATTAATCAGCTAACAAAACAATGAACAATGTTTTGACCAAGATGCCTCTCAAAGAGTCAAAACATGTTTTTCACCCGTTTCTTAAACTTGAAAATACTCAAAATCAAATCGAGTAGATTGAACACAAATTTTGGAAATTCATCTGTTTTTCGGCATACTTTTAACTCCATTCTCATTGCATTGTGCATTAGAAAATGGCTAACGGGATATAAACGTGTTATTTAATTCTAAATATTTTGTTCTGGAAAAGCAGTTTTGGTATGATTTTGTATCGTAATATTACTCTTTAACATACCTGATCTCACAGACCTATGAATTAACTTCAATTTATTGATGAATCTGTCAAAATATGCTTAGGGTTATAATACGACAGATATTGGCACATTGGTTGAACTGGAGCAGTAGACTTTTTAGGGGATATTCCAGAAGGGATAATATAGCCTTCGAAAGTTACTCTTATTGACAGGAAGTTAAATTGAAAAGATTGAGACAGGAGTTTATCGAGGATAGACAGTTTCTGTATTATTCGTTGGTTATCCGAGTTTACATTTACTTTAACAATATTATTTTAAAAGCTTTTTAAAGCATTCCGAGTTCGTAGCATTAAACTTTCCATTCCGACTTGTGGAGCTCTAGCTTATTTATATTATTTTTTATAAAACAAAGATTACTGATTGATTTAACGAACTCTGCTACGCAGCATAGATAACTTTATGAAAGTGCTGTTGTTGAGAATGTGTAGCAAGTTTGTAGATAAACTAATCAACGCGCCACATGAAGGAAATTGTTTGAGTGCATTAAATGAAGGTGGTAATTTATGACCAGTTCCGTAGTTATTCCATACTTTACGAATGGTTCTTCCACAACCTTGAGCAATGCATGTAATGCATGTGCCGAAGACTTATTTTACATTAACAATTTCTTTATTTATTTTAAGGCAAAGGTTAACAGAGTACGAGTACAAATCAATCTTTGTAGTAGTGAGTATTTCGTATCCCATATCTATGATGAACATGTACCACTTGGAAGTTTCTTGAAGTGCAAAAGATCGAGTCAGCGTGAGGTGGATCCAGGTTCATATGAATCATGGTGTTTACGCTTAGACATGTTTAAATATTTATTCCTCCTTTCATTTCCCAATAAAACCTTCAATAACTGAAATTCTTGGCGGTCGCGGTCTGGGTGGGTTTCCCGTACCAGGAGGACGAACAGGTCTTATAGGTTTGGGTTTGGGTTTTGACGAACCTGCGCGACCTATAATCATGGGCTACATAAAAAATGCAATTAGCCAACTGTTAAAAATACGTGGAGTAAACTTGTGTGGGAGATCCTTACCGGACTGTCCAAAATGTCTCCACAGAGAATGTCACATGCTTCCCAAACCTGACCCTCTGAAAACGTAAAGAAAGAGACGATTACGCAACCAGGATAGTACATAATGTTTAATATTTTGAGTAGCTTACTACTAATTAAAATCTTACCAGCCGGCTTCACCAGGAACGCTGAAGCCACCAGAAAGAGGAAGCAGAGCCCAACGCTTATTGTCGTCTTTGATGACATCATTCTTGCCAAATATTTGGAACGGATTGATATAAGTATCTGATAATCATACAAAAAACTGATTGCTTTTATACCCATCATATTGAGCAACAGTTTATGAAACCATTCTGTAATCCATGTTGTGTCAGCAGGATATGTTGTCATAATTATTAAAGTGTTACGACATTGTTACGTATTTATGTGACAGCTTGCTGAATCCAAGCAAATGCAAAACGTGGATGTGAGGGGATAACTGGCATCATGAACTTGATGTACTTCTCAAGATTTTATCCGGTTTTCTATTTTAATATTGTGGGTTAGCCTTTTTAGGTAGCCAAAAAAGGTGGTCTACTAAATTAATTAATTAGACGCCATGTAAAGCTAATTTCGATTGATGAAGAGCTAATGAAATTGTCATGTATAATATTAACGTCTCCAATTTTCTCCCATTCAGCTACAAATATTTTGTGGGCAACACACAATAATAAATTGGGTAGACGCATAAAATATAATGACAAATTATATCAAACTGTTCATTGTTATCTGGTTACATCATCGTCTTGATGTATTTACGTAAAACTACGTACTATTATGCAAGTTCGGACTACGGCTGTGTATGACCCACTACATTGGTACATATGTAAAAACTTAACGCAAAATACATGTTTATGAAATTTTCACTATTCTACCCTAGTGTTCCAGTTATTGAAGCAATTTGAAAATGTTACAAGAAACTACGCTAATAACTATGTCAGTGCATTATATTTGCCATTTATGTGTAAAACCTCATAATCCGGGATTTTTCATTAGAGCGTTAAATGCAGGTTCAAAGTCCTTTTACCAAAAATTCGATTAAGCTTTTTTAATGCAACTTTCTCAGCTTGGTATCACGATTTTGGGCATTAAATAAAATTAACTTTAAATTGTGCTTTCTTGTTGTTATATTGTTATATTACTAAATTAACTGAATCTGCCAGTTAGTTATTAACTTTTAAAACAGTTTATCGCAGCACAATTAAATGCTGCTCAAACTTCCATTCCAAAATCTTTCCAGAAAAAGATTTGCTAAAGTTCGAAATTTTACTTGCAACGTTTTAGTATTACCCAAGCTGTCAAATAAATACGTAGCATATTATGTAAAACTGATAATTACAACAGTGTTTCCTGCTGACACAACATGGATTGCATAAACTGTTGCTCAATATCATGGGTCTTTTTGTTTTCCATCTCCACTTACTTCGTTCACAGAATTAAACCCCGTTTCAACTAACCGTATTGTCTACAATAATGGTTACAACGTTTCTTGAACACATCATCAGCATTAAAAAAATTCTCATATTTTCGCCACGGTCAAAGTCCAAGCAACTCTTGAACTGCTTACTCCTCTCTGCTCCTTCCCTGCTTTGTCCCTATCAACTCAAGGTGTAGTTGAAAATCCATTAGCTCATTAGCTTGAATTCATGTTTAATTCATTTTATTTTGCTACTTTAAACAACTTTTTAAACATCATTGTTTTTGAAAATTGTCAAGTTCACTCCATAATGATACTCCCAGTTCGGATATATTAAAATATTTAAGGTTTACATTCTAAGGTGCGGACCACCGTGTAAACATTCATTTACAATGAAATCATTTACACTGATTATTGAGAATATTCAAGTAGAATAATTTATTTACATCCTCGAGTTTTATGTATGAAGTAGATTTAAAGGTACGGAGGAGCATATTATAGCATTATAATATTTACGTAAATAAATAATAAACTGCATTATAAAACACTGCAACACTTAAAGCAATTTAATAAATTCGTTTATACAGTTTAAGCAAAGACTTTTTTGGTTAAAGGATTTTTTTGGGAAACTCTCATAAAAAATAATTAAGACTAGCCGACTGGATGATGTCTGTGAATTTGAATGTTTGCCATCCAAGTCAAATTTCAGTTCGCCGTTTTACTGCAAAATCGAAATCATTAACTATAACAATTTTCCGAAACATCCAATGCTAAAAATTACAAGTTAAAGCTTACAACTAGAATCTTTCCCATTCATTCAAAACGTTGTATACTCATCATCATCAATGCAAGCTTATAAGAAGTCAGACGAAACTAGTTTAAAGCATTTGCTCCCTTCTCAAGTTTGTATCAAATAAAAAGAAGACAATTTTAGTAAACTAAAGCTAATAAACGCCTGGCTATTGCTCGCTTGTGCTTCCACACAGGCGGCAGAGATCGTGTTTTGAATTTTCTTCTTCTATATAAAAGAGGAACTCTTGACGTTTTCCTTTACATCACTTATGCACGATAGATTAGTTGCAATTATTTTTGAACGCAATTGCTTGTTAAGGGTGAAAGTGAACGTAGTTTATTGCTGGAATCAAATACAACAAAATTTCCATATTTCTACAGCACAATGTGCAAAGAAGAAACCAGTTCTAGCTAAACGTTTAATTATAAAAATTAACATTTTTTAAAGAACGATAGTATAACATAATAATGCACGATACAATATTAATTGGGTTTCGCATAAAATCATGGCCAGGCTGCATTGGTAGCCTTCTAAACACTTGGTCAAATCCCTGAATAAGATAAATATGCGGAGTTTATTTTAAATTTCATTTAACTAACCAAACTTCTTCTGCACCGAATACTAATATTTGGATATATTTCAGATACATTTGAATACATCAACAATTTGTTTATTTGTTGGCAGTATAAAGGTAACAGAGTAGGAGTTCAAATCAATCTTTGTAATAGTTACAATTATTTCTTATCTAATATCTATAAAGAAAATGTACTGCTTGGAAGTTTCTTGAAGTACCAAAGACAAAGAATCAACCCGAGGTGGAACCAGATCCATATGTATCATGCTGCTTAGGTAAGACATGTTTAAATACTTATTCCTCCTTTCATTTCCCAATAGCAGCTTCAACTGGTGAAATTGGTCGTGGTCGTGGTCGTGGCGTGGGAGGTCTTGGTTTGGGTTTTCGTCTTGGTCTGGGTGTTGGTTTGAGTTTTGGTTTGAATGTGTTCGGTTTTCCGCGACCTATAATCGTGGGCTACATAAAAAAATGCAATTAGCCTACTGTTAAAAATACATGTAGTTAACCAATACTGCAGATCCTTACCTGGCTGTCCAAAATGTCTCCACAGAGAACGTCACATGCATCCCAAACTTGACTCTCTAAAAGTGTAACGAGAAATGATTACGCCATCAGGATATCATTTGATATTCACGGTTTGGATTAGGATTTTAATTAAAATCTTACCAGCCGGCTTCACCAAGAACGCTGAAGCTATCAGAAAGAGGAGGCAGAGCCCGACGCTTATTGTCGTCTTTGATGCCATCATTCTTGCCAACTATTCGGAACGGTTTGATATAAAGTTTCTGATAATCATACAAAAAATTTATTGCTTTTATACCCATCATATTGAGCAACAGTTTATGCAATTCATTCTGTAATCCATGTTGTGTCAACAGGATATGTTGTCATAATTATTAAAGTGTTACGACATTGTTGCGTATTTATGTGACAGCTTGCGCAAGGCAAACATGAAACAAATTTTTAACCTACGATTAGCCAGGCACTCGATTCACAAAAAAATGTTCTGAACAGAATTTGGAAATAATAATGAGCAGATGTAATTTTTGATGTAGCATTTATTAAATCATTTAATACCAATAAATACGAGAAATGGAACGAAATTATTCCTTTTAGTTCGTTTTAGGAAAGTCACCGAACAATTCATTCATAAATAAGTAGTCAGAGATTAGATTTTAACAACTTCAAGACGGGGATGTAAGCGGAGACGATGAGTCGCAGTTTGATGTAATTTACCATTACATTATATGAATATGCTTTTTAAATAGTTGGTTGTGTTGACATGTTTCAACAAAATAGCATGAACAAAATATCCCCCCCCAGCTTTCCCTTTTGTGTTTCAAAAAAACTCTCACCGAGTGCTTTTTGGGAATTAGGCATTAGGTAGGAGAAACTGTTAACTGAAAGAGAGCAGCGAAAGAGTTGCGACGATATTGAAGGTTGATTCTATAAATTACTAGCGTTTTTGAATTAGTCATATCCTGGAACAGGCTAATCCTAAAATTAAGTATTATGATACAATTTAATAGCACATGTTGAAAGCAATATCTTATCAGACAAGTTACAGCTGGAAAATCCAAGCACGCTCATGGATTGCAGATAGACGAGTTATTTTTTGTCTAAAGTTCAAAGTGGATGTGAGGGGCTAACTGGTATCGTGAGTCTGATCTCCGTATATCTTTGCCAGGTTGGCAAAAACAACGGCAGGAATATCTGATTTGAATGATACACTAAGAAGGCTTCCAATTATTGGGAACCTCAGAGGGCCAGGTGGTAAATTAGCAGCGGATCTTCTGTCTTCCAAAATCCACCAAATGGATAAAGTAATGCAGAAAATTACAAAGGTTACACAAAAGTCGGACATTGTTTTACTTTAAAAATATTTTCAGCGATTCACTTAATACTGGAATCTACACAAAAAGAGTGTACATCTCGGTGAACAGCTTGTTGATAACTGAGGTGAACGAGCAGGAACATATTTCACGTAGATTGCAGCTTGCGAGCAAGCATAATTTATCAATTCAAAGCGATAACCTAACCCTGACCTTGAGTTTACATTTGTCAACAACATAACTTGTTGATACACTATGATGCATGGAAGACGTTTTCTCGAACTGCAAATGTAGAGTGAGTGAAGAGATAATTTTTCGATTCGATTTTTCGAATCGAGACGATTTCTGATTTCAAAAATTTTATTTGTGAGAGTGGAAGCTGCAAAAGAAAAATAGACTAGTAATAAAGGTATTGAATATGAAGTTAATATTTGGACGTATTCTGTTAAGTCAGAAAAATACATTGCTTTAATAAAATATACTATGTTGTGTAAATACGCAAACGATGCATCAAAAATAAATTTTATAACAAGGAAAATGAAGTATGTACTGAATTCTATATGATTGTGCGCATTTATTCTAATGGAATCTTAAACGGTAATACTAATTAGTGGGTGCTGGTCGTGTAAAAAGTACTTTGTCAACTTTGGAAGATAATTTCTTCAAAGAATTAATTTTCCATGCTTTTCTACACAATAATGTAATCCCATTTATAAACAAACATCTGGCAAACGTTCTTCTGATAGGCAATATATAGGAATTTATAATTTAATTTTTAATATTTTTACCTGAACTAAGAAAACATACAACAAATATTACATCGTGTTGTCATTTTATTGTTAGTTTTGCAGAAATATTGTGTTTTATATCTACTTTGATTATTTTATTGTAATGTTCATTATTCTTCTATTTGTTTTATTTCACGTAGGTCAATATTGTTTTCTGTAATGTTTTCTTCAACATTCGTCTGTTCTACTTTAACATTTTTTTCGTACTTCTCGTTGTCAAGGTCATATTCTCCCCTTCTACTGGATCTAAATCGCCGAATTCTGTTAGATATTACTAACAGAGTAATTAAAAGTAGCAATGAACTGGTGATGATTCCGAAATAGTAGAGCCAATTGATGCCGCATTCCGCACATTTAAAGGTTCTAGGGATGTCCGACATGCCTTCCAAAATACCTTCCTCAGCCTCATAAAGAAGAAACTTCCAGTGTTGGACTTCCATAGGGTCTATTTTCGTACCAATTTCATTTTCTTGCAACACATCGGACCCGTTGAGAACGGCGCTGAGCCCTGGAAGGGTCACCGTGACGTTCAAAACCGCACTTGGTAATATTGGGAAAGTATAATTTTGCTTCCCATCGTCATCTTCATTCAAAAAGTTGTCATCTTCCCAAACAGACATTGTGTCTTCAAAATAGTCTGCAATTATTACTGTCGTGATCTCCATTTTCGGCTGGGTTTCATTCAAACCGTTGGCTGCAGTCAACACATTTGTTAAATACAAATCTGTCCCGTTTTTTGCTAGGTTGAAGGTCGCGTTGGATGAAGTTGAGGCGTTCGCCACTCTAATTTCATGACCATCCTCCAAATCTTGTGTGGAAATGGAGAAAACCGTATCGTCCGGAATTTCAATGGGCCTTGGCAAAATTTTCCATTCAATCGTATTATCTTCCGGGGCTGACACAGATCTTTTGTAATTGCCCTTTCTACCTTCGGTTTTGATTGGAACCAAGTGCATGATTGCGTTGTTGAGGAGGAGTTGCACTCTGTTTGCAACCTGCTCCATTGCTCCATTTACGATCCAAATCTTTCCCGGACATTTATCTTCATATCCATCCATTTTTATGACGAGGTCGTCATTCTTCCGCTCTATCGTTGGGACGTATTTCGTGCCTGATAAGATTCTTATCGGGACCACGATGTCCGTCAAGTCCAGAGTTTGTTTATTTGAAATTTCAGTACTCATCTCTAGTTCGGTTTCAGTATCAAATCCGGGGTAAATGAAGACGTCTTTACTCAGGTCACCAATATCATATATAGTATCGTCTGCACCACCTCCAAGCAAACGACTCTCAGAATACCCCAAATTTTGGAGCACATTCCTGTCCCCCTCCAAATTCCCATGACCAGCATGAATGTATTGTGAATCTGTTTGCAAAATTATTGTAAGCTTGAGCTTCTTTGCAGCATCTTCAAAAGCAGGAATAACCTCGGTTCGCATACGTTCCGCCGGAAAGCTAGAGCCGGCTCCCATTCCCAGTAAAATGCTGCCATCCCTGTTGACATGAATTTTGAAACCGTCTTGCGTGAGTAGAACGGGTTGTGTGAAGAATTGGTCGTCAAATCCAGTGCCACTAATCATAGAATGGTAGTACTCCTCCCCTCCAATTAAATAATGAATTTGTTCTTCCTCCACGTCAAACCAGATTGATTCCAAATCATCAATTTTAAATGAAAGATAATAATTATGAGTAGGCCCAAGCCAAGCTAGTTCATTGCTCCCTTTCAGATCGAATGATGTTGGTTCGGCAAAGCGATAGTGGAATGTGCTGTTTACCCACAAACTCGAGCCATTTACGGAATCCTTATCCTCAAACCAAACTTGAGTTGTTTTGTCAATTTCCATGATAAGATTAAATTCACAGTCATCCCGGTCACTGTGAACTATCAGGATTTCTTCCACCGCTGCAAGTTGTTTGACGTTGCAGGTGGAAACAATGACTTTTTCAGTAGCTTTCTCTTCAGTTCTTCCTCTGAGCTCATGAAAGTTAACCAATTTTGAAACCATTGTTTCTCCAGCAGATTTTACATAACCACCTTCGCTGCTTAAATAAATTTCCAGACCCTTTCCCACTTCAAATGTTTCAGCAAAATGGAGATAATTTGTGCATGTCGATAAAACATCAGAGGAGCAAGCGCCACCATCAAGAGCATCCAGTGGGTTTTCCAGATTAAATAGCCAGAAGAGGTTGGCGTCTGCTTTGGGGTCACCTCGAATGCTTCCAGCAATCTCCTCCCCATTTGGTTCCGTGATGTTTATCAGGAAGCGGTTAACATTGACGGGTAGCCCACGAACTTCTTCTCCGTTTCCCAGCCCAGTTCCAAGCACAACGAAAGTAGCAGCAACAGCGCCATCCTTCCCAACAAGAAGGTCAGC
>JAQGAP010004703.1:0-10040 GCA_034697805.1 Orchesella bifasciata
TAATACCGCACAAAAACCAAAACAATAACTCACTTTCGATGTAGAATTAATAAAAATTTCAAGATTTATTGTCTATTTCTATTATTATTAATGGAATCCACATAAGCTTGGTAGCGGTTTCGGTTTGATATAAAATTCCAATTCATGCGTTTGGTTTTGCGTGGTTATTCAATATTAATTAACTGTCTTTCATTAGCTCACACTGCAGAACTGTGGTGAACTGGATTGGATGTTTATAGTTTCTCAAATATGCTGCACTGAAAGCTGTGCTGGAAACCGGAAAAGAGCAAACGAGGCTACGATTCGAAATGTTTGGCCGACTGCCAAACAGTCACTGGATAAAAGGGACACGACCTACAGCAAGTAAAAGCCGTATCATCCGGAACATTGGCATGCACAATGTGGGGAAACGGAGAGTTGGAGCAAAAGGAGCTCAAGATAGTTGTGCAAGTCGCGTTTCAGCCGAGAAAATGAGGTCGCTTACTTTTTCCTCTTACTCCATGCTGCCTTTTCATTCGCATGCTACTTCACATGCCCGAAAGCAAACAGCAGCACACACAACCTCCTACAATTCAGGAGTCTCCGTAACCCGAATTAATACAGATATACAATATAGTAGTGAACTAGTCAATGATGATAGTATGGAGTCAAGTCTTCGTGTTCTCAAACTCGTCTGTATCTTGCACTTGCCGATTATGTAAAAGCTTAAATTTGTAACATTATTACTACTGCAGTATGCGGCATAGGAGCAGCAGTTGTTGCAGGCTACTTCAAACTCTCGTGCACAAACCAACCTTATATGAAACTATACCCCAAAAAAAAAACTAAACAAAATGTGTTTTAACCACACATAAAACTATGTACATTGTTATGATGAAACGAGTCTGTAGCCTTCTACAATGTATTTCATATTCCCATGGTCGTCACTCCACGGCCACACTTCTACCCGGTTCCAAGTTTTTCAAATTCCAGGACGGACCAAACCGTCTGCAAGGCATTTGCATTAAGGGTCATGCGATCATCAACCAAAGACCCCATAAATGTATACAACACAAACACACCACACAAAGCCTGGACGGATGCACTCACAACAACAACGAAAAGTATAATGCCACTTAATAAGTAGTTGACACCATCGGCATGTTGATATACTCATCCACTTCACGAAACCATCACTGCTGCTTGTGCACAAAGGCATGCAGAGACCTATATAGCCTGCAGTATGTACTTATCAGTTTCATTTAGCAGTTCAACTAACTAAAGGAACGTTGAATAACTACCATTACATATTACACTAAAGGGAGCAAATAGGAAGCAACATTTTTAGCAATCGCTGCTCCTGATTCCGATGCGATACACCAACAAACACTGGTTTGCTTCTCGGCTCTCATACCCCCATGAATGTAGTAACATGCATGATATTGTATAGATCAAGAACTTTTATACAGTGGCTGCCGATACTCGTCTGTCTTTCTCTGCTCTCGCGAAAAAAAAATTGCAAAAAAACGAGATAAATTGTATGATAGGACTCGTAAATGTGGATTGACGATGGCCAAGACTATTAAAGGTTGTTGGTGTGACTGACTGACTGACTGGATAAACTTGTGTTGATTATGAAAACGAGTTGGTTGCTCTTTTCCACTCGTAAACCAGTGCCACTTCAACCTACAACTACTGCAGATGTATATAAACCATATATAAAGTGATGCGAGAGAAACCGAGAGAGAATTGAACTCGTCAGTTTATTACGGCTTTGTACTACCAGCAGCACATGTGAGCCTGTAGTAGTGGTAACATAATACCATTACGTATGAGCATACGATTAAAGTGAAAAAATGTATACATGTGTATGCATACCAGAGAAACCCAAATGATATGAGATTTGTTACACAAATAGAAAAACTACATTAGGACCATATTACCACAGAGTCACAGACAGTGAACCACCTCGTTTGTTTGCTCTGCTGGTTAGTTACTTTTGCTAATACTTGTTGTTTTGTTTTTACCAAGCTTGAGCATTGCTCTCGTGCGTTTTTTTAGAAGAAATATGATTCTCCATTACGTATCATTCCCTTTCTGACTCCAACTAGTGCCTCGTTCTCTTCTTTGAATATTACCTGAGCAATGTTGGATGGTTAGGATTACAAAGGTAGATAGGTATATAAAATATATTAAGGATTTCATGTAGCATCATCTACACAACTATTCATCTCTACGCCATCCACGCGTGAACATGCTATAATCCGCTTGAATGTTAAAAAGTATCCTGCTATTCTCATCTTATAGTATGAGAGAGAGAGAGAGAGCATTATATCTTACAGGAACGACAGTGCAAACTTTGAATAAAAAGCATCTCTCTCGCGGTAGGCTGACCTTGAGCTTTTTCGCACATGAGATTTTTTTCAGAGTTTTCACATACTATATACACATCCATAGATGATATATATGTATAGATTTCAGTTGTACCTCATATAATGACTCGGCGTTTTGTTCACCATGCTATTTCTATCATCATATCATCATCAGTCAGTCGTCATTCCATTCCTCTTGACCCCTTCACAACCTCTCCGCATCTCCGCTGTTTTGCTTATACTACACATGTCCTTAACTTACCTTTCAGATGCACTCTTTTTCAACTTTATATATATTGCATATGATCACACATGCATAAATAACATCATCATTTTTATTATTTTCTCTCCTACGACCACGAAAATGAAATACGCTTACGATTAAGTAGTATCTTCCTTTCGTAAAAATATGCTAGCGAGCTGCTGATAACAATCGCCACGGGCTCTTTGCATCCGCATATATTCTATCATCATCATCATCAGAACACATCAGCGGCTCTGAAGAAATGGAAGAAGAGAACCAGCAGTCTCATCATCACCAACTATAACATATCGTGTGTGATAATGATGACTCCAGTATGATACTTTTGTATATATGATAAAGTCGTACTTTGGCCTGCTCTCCATTTAACATGTGTTACTCAGCAAAGTCTCAACCCTTTCTACTATATCAAGGATACAAATAGAATTTTCATTTCTAGCAAAAGGTGAATTGCAATATATTCAAGTTGAAGAAAAAACGTAATTGTCGTTTCACAAATAAAACTTATTGCATAAATAATGTACAAAAAATGCATCACAATGTAGTAAATGCCCCATGAACGCATTCTTCATAATTCTTTGTATTGCATACAGGACTGCTAAAAGTTGAAAAAGCAATTTATATGCGTGTTAAGAGAAGAGAGCATTGTATTGCCCAAATCCAGTCAACAATAATATGGGTAGTATAGCGATAGCGTAACGTTTTTTACCTCTGCTCTATGTTATTTGACATTAATATGTGTGGAACTTGGGACAGCTACCTGGCTACTATAGCATGCCATGCCACCAACATCTAATGCAATTGGCACAGCTGGAGCCTAATTAACTAACAGCCCCCGGTGGGGGAGGCATATAGGTGCGAATTTCCTTTTTCGCCAGAAGCTAAATAGGACTGAAAATGCTTGAAACAGGGAGAGTTGTACTTTATCTTACAATCATTATTTCTTGTCTTCACACAGAGAAGAACAGATGGGATTTAGGAACCCGCCACCACCTCATCTCTTATTATTACATCAGCATCTTTTGCATGTGCAAGAATTGGGAATGAACAATTCTTTAAGAAAAGTACAAATATTGTGGGGTTTAAGGCGAACAAAGATGGATGCTCTCGGTTTCCCCGAGGCGAGAAGCTCAACTTAAAGTTTTCGTGCATGAATGCTCACATATTACTCACTTTTACTTTATAAAAGTTGCACAACGTGTTCTTAAACACACTCCAGTACTCTCAAAAAGGTTATTAAATCCAGGATAGGATTTGTGCATGAGGTACGATGATGAGCTCTAGCTCTGCAAGTACAAGACCACGCATTTTGCAACTTTACTCTCAAAATTCATTACGGGAAGATGGAATGAATGAAAGTGCTTTGGCCAGCATACAAACCTACATTGCCTCAACGAATTCTGCTCCACTACCTCACACAAAAATTGAAATAAATCATAGTGACAATGGGGGTGAAAACAGTCATCATCGCCGCAGCATGCATCATTATCATCATAATCACTACGAACAAGATATACGTATATTATGACATGACAAAACGTGGCTTCGCGTATCACCCAGGTGTAAGGTCAACATTTTCGGCTAATGCATGTTGACTAAAAGTGAAACTGCATTTTGCATATTTGTCTAGCTCACTCATATAAAGTTACGTGGTAATAAATACTTGCAGCGATAGCATGTCATTTTGTTTTGAATGAATGAAGAGTTTACAAGACCAAGCATGATGCGTCATTTTTAAGCCTGAGTTTACCTAAATATAAACTTGGGTTAATGTATAGCATGTTCTTTGGCAATTTCTGTGACGATGTAAAGCGATGATGATGGGAAATGGGTTGCAATCACGGGTGCACAGTGCTGCTAAAAATGCATATACATTACATATAATAATGTATGTCACTTATTAGCAAGGCGGACTTTGACTAAAAGCATAAATTATTTCTGACTATTTGTTCTTGGTGGTTTGCGGTAATAATAACCATACCACATTATTGCGATACTTTTTGGGAAAACCAAAAAAAAAATCTTAGGGAACACCATATCGCTTGTCTGCATCACAACAAAGTGCAAGACCAAAAGTACCACAAAAGGTTATTCTGCTTGCTGTGGCCGTATGGTTGAAAAACCTTCAGAGATTTTAGTAAAGGCAAACCCGTGCAAAATTAAGATGCGATAAAATGTGAAGTTTTGCATGAAAACTATCAGAATTTCGTTTTTTAGGCTTGGAATCACTTGTAGTACAAAGCACAATGTTAATTGATTAGGTAGTAAAAAAATAAAAAAAAATATATATAGAAATGGATATGTGCATAACAAATGGATAGATAAGCAAATTCCCGAGAGGATATAGAAGAGGTCATATGAAAAATGTCGACTTGTTTTTCCTACCTTACATTCAACATTTACATTTAGTTCATTATATGAAGTATTATGAAAGAAACGTGTCAACACATTTCTACCTGGATCCCATATCAATATTGTGTTTGCATGCTGATACATTTTACAAGCTACCTGAGTCAGAAGCGGCACGATTTTGCAATTTTTGTTTTATATATAGTTACCCACTTTTATATGACATGGTCAAACTAAACTCCACCAGGTCTTGTGCAAACACGAAAATTGCTCATGAACATTATTAGCCATGCCGAAATCATTCACCCCGAGTTTGGAACACAAAATAATGGAAAGGAACAAGGATAACAAAATAGTGCGAAGTACGTAGTTTAATCATAAAAAGTAGAGGCATTTATATATAGTAGGCATTTCTTTTTGTATATAAGCAAGCTACCTAATAATAAATGAATAAAGCTAATCCACCAGTAATAATTCCTAGAGATTCAAACCCTTTTTGGTTTCACAAAAACCAACAGCGAACACGCTGACATATGACCAGTCATTTGCCCTGAAAGTTTTGCATGCAGAAAACGATGAAAATTTGTGACTGCTGATTTCTGTGCCTCTGCTACATTATTATGGCACACCATGGAACGTCCTTCAAACTAGCATTAGTAGGGGTAAAGTATTTTGTATGATGGATGAGGATTTGTTGTGAGGTTTAAGGTTAACATTCTTTGATACCTTAGCTGGTCTTGTATTTTGTATGTACAGACTTTTTTACGTTTTTGAGTCACGTTATGCTACTCCATTATTCAAGAATGTACCATGTGCATGTACGTCCATGTACAGACATAAAAGGCTAATATGCTATTGAGGTGCATATCTAATTCTCTTTGAACAATTAAAAAGTACAATATACTCAGCTCACATTATTCCAGTTGTTGGCAGTGGAGTGCGTGGATTCTATCGTCTATCAAATAAACTGCAACGTACTTTTACACCGATCCTCATCATTAAATTTACCCTTTATACTTTCGGCGTAATATGTGTGAATGTTCGTAATGCACGATTAGGCAGCGCTTAAGTTGAGTATGCAGTTGTTTCATGTAAATGTGAGAGCTTTTGGTGAATTTACATTTTGAGTGGCTGCTCTGCTCACTAAAATGACTAACTACAAGTATACCTGGTGTCTGGTGTGTACATATATGTATATAAAGATATCTCTATGTCAGTATGTATATCAGTCTTCAACCTTCATTAGGAATAATCATCAGTTTCGCGATTCACACAAAGATCTAGCCTAGCTTGGCCAACTACCTGCTCTACCACAATATTGCCATCTCAGCACGTTCAACTTTTGTGGAAACCCAAATTAAGAGGATTACGCTGAGCGTATACATACAAGTAGTGGATATAATTGGCAAAAAGAAAGCTGTTCTAAAAGGCTGCAACTTCCCACAGAACCATTAAGAAGCGGTTTTTATTGCCTTGTAAATTGCCATGTTTTAAAAACTTCTTTTGCATTTCGGTTGATTTGCTGGAACACTCAACTTACAGAGTAGGGGAAAATAATCCAACTCTTGATTTTAACGAAAGTGAGCATTCCCATTTTCCAGCCAACACATTAAGAGGTATTCGCGACAAACTTTTTACGGCTGGAACCAGTCATTTTAATGAAACTTGATTTGCATTGAAAAAAGTAAATGCTCTTTGTTTGATTTGCTACAAAAGTTTCAATGTCTCCATTCACACGCTGATAACATATTAGCTACATTAAATCATTATATCATGTCATGTCACTTTTGTCTACACAATTTTTATATTTAATACACAAATGACACCAGCGGTTTCGTTAAATTCGCCATAGACAGGTACAATTGTGGTTCCTTCCAAAGAAAAAGGCCTTGAACTCGAACACGCATGGATACGGCCAGAGTTTGAACGAAGAAAACCGTTTATTTTATGAATAGTAAAGTCGAAGTTCAATCTAAACACCCTAATTAGCAGAAATGAACTAGGTAGATGCTACGCATTTACTTCATTTGCTGAACCGAATCAAGCTATCTTATATGTTAAACGTGAATATTGTTTATATGGTATTCCATTTCATTTCATACTTTGTAGTTTTTAACGATTCCACTAAAACGAATAGCTGCTACAAGCTGCTATTAACTATTGCTGACTTTATACAGCCCACAATCAAACACATGCTCCGGGAAAATGCGACGCTTTGACAAATAGAGCGTATGAAAACTTGGCAGAAGATTCGTGTCAGCTTCCAACATCATGAAAATTATTTTATTTGGTGAGCATGTATGAACGCATTATACAATTACACATCTTCTAAGAAAAGTCACACAAGTTTAGAAATAGTCTCTTAATTTAAATAAGTCCAAAACAAAAGCTGTCATTTTCAAGAAGAGTTTATTGAGCCTGTATGTATCGGCACTGCTAAAAAGCCTAAATGTTAAATTTTTTGACAATTGACAATCACATACCATGGTTGAGATAACCTCCATTACTGTCGTAAAAGTAGTTTGGCTCCATTCCTCTGTTTATTGAAGGAGACGGTAGGAAAGGGAAATCATATCCCACAGCAGACGCACCCAAAAACTGAGAGTATGATGACATTTTAAACGTAAATTAAAAGAGGTAAAATTGTATGTTTAATGTAGTAAAAACCACATTAATCACGAGATAAAACGAGGAACTTATTTGTCAAAGTATAAAATCATGTCAAATCGGAATTCCCAATCAAGTTCATAGCGTTTTTCCCTTTTGTGGTAGAAATGCATGATAGGACCATGATGAGTGAGAGCATGGGTCACAAAGGCAAGTAAACTAAACTGGTGTCGATTAGAGAAAAGACGAAGGACTGACCGAGTTCTTCAATCCTCTTAAATATATGCAACAAGACGACACGACACGACAAAATTCATAGAGGAAACTACAATCCCAAACATTAATATGATAGCGCTGTAGAGCAGTAGTGGTTTTTTCGACTGGTATAGAATGAAGTTGCCTCTTTTCCAGCGATATCGCACACACAACAGTTAGGTTAGTTAGCATTAAACTTTATAAACAAAACTGTTCACATAAGAATAACACTCAATCCATCCAAATCCAACAAGATACTCCTTTCTCTTCCTTCATCCAGAAAACACTCAATAATATCCTTGCACTGCACTAAATAATATGCAATAATATTTGTACGATAATATGGAGATGGACTCCTGGAGAAGCATGCATTTGTCAGTCATCTTATGAGAAGGAGGCTGAGCTAGTTTTAAGTGGTTTGTCGCACATTCAGACTCCTTCGTTTTTGTTACACGACATAATAATAACAAGGATCAAAATAGGGTGATAAAATAAACTGCTGAGCTTTACAAATGAACCCTTTCTGGCTCCAAGCTCCATATAATCATATTGTACAGTAAATTCTTATGGCTTAAGAGAGCTGGAAAAAAGTCACTTGATGATAAACTTACTCGTTACGTACAAATATAACGAGAAGGAAAAATTCTGAGAGGATGAAGATGATCGAGAGTCGTTTAATGTGGAAAGAAAAGAACATTTAATGTTGTTATGCACTGAAAATTTTTGCTGCAGTCAATAAAATCGGAATATTTCCAAAGAGTTCGATGCGTATTAACAAGAAATGATTTATACCTGCTCACTGAATGTATTTACTGTGGCTAATGTGATGATGGAAACTCAAATAGTCATGTCATAACCATAACTAAAGTTATGAATGAAAGAAACTCTTCTTCTCACCAGATCGTCGTCTACCTATTGTCTAATAATTAAGGAACAAAACGATATCACAAAAATAATTGCAGTTGCGCAGACCACGCATCTCATTACAGCTTTTATATGAGGAAAATGTATAAATTAATGGAAGAACAGTAGACCATATACAAAATGACATGTAATCACATCTTCTCATCATCACCATCACCGGCATTACTTATACACACATGCTCTTGAGAGGAAAATCATACAAAACATATAACCATTTCACAGAGCGGTCACATTGAGTATTTAGTATGGCTTGACAAATTCCCTAAACTACCTGGAAAATCTTTCTGCGGTGCGGTATGAACTGAGCTTGAACATAAAACCTGAGAACAATGCTCTGTTTAAGCTACACAAAGTATATGATATCGTATTATTATTGCCAAATATTTAGAAAGACATAAGGAATAGCCGAATAGGCAATCCATATTTCTTTCATGCAACTATATCTACTATACTTACGAGTATATTGTCGGTTGTGCTCTAAAATCAAAGAAACCAGAAACCATTACAAAAGTGCTACACTACTCGTTAATAGTATATTATGACTTCACGGTCATGTCGCATGGAACTGGTTAGCACAGTATTTTGTAGTGCAGGTATTATTAATGTTTAAACAAAATCGGTTTACTTTATGGTAAATTAAAATGTGCTTCTTCTAAAAATCTGATGAATCTGAAGGTGAAGAACTTGAGCTTAATAATTAGGTTCCATTGTTTTGTCACAAACTTCCAAACCTATTATCACTCAACTGCATTTTACACAACCTCGTGTTTATACGTATACTGAATTATCTATGCATCAACTTCCAACCCAAAGACTGAAGCTTTATCATCTTTAAGAATGTTGTTCACTTTAAAATATATTAATATAACCGGGAAAGATAAATTTAGAGATAAGATGAAATATAAAGCATCTTACGAAACTGTAGCATTAATTTATATACATTTGGAGACAACATATTCAAATGTGTCCTGAGAAATCAAGGATGCATCCTGACTTATTTCACAATTTTCTCAGAAACCCCAGAGCGCCGGTTATCACTCAGAAGATAACAACTAATTTCCCTTTCAAAATTTATAAAACGTTTGATCCAATAGTCAATTTCAATAACTTTCGATCCTTAAACCATCGGAAGTAGTTACATTGCTTCAGTTTGCTTCGACAAATGATGAGCATACTGTATGAATAATTCGTTGAGTACCAATATAATGTATTCCATTTTTACCATAATCAGAAGAATTAATAACAACCTTGGTCTATTATAAATTATAATGCTGGCTCCCGTTTATCAAGCT
>JAQGAP010004704.1:0-10032 GCA_034697805.1 Orchesella bifasciata
TCATACGAAGCAGGTCTAGGACCGGATTTAAAGAATCAGTAAAGTCGGCCGACTGCTAACCGTTTCGTTGTAGTTCTGACTTAAAATTTACGTTGACGTAAGCTTTTTTTTTATAGAATTGAAATCTTATTGTGAGAAAGCGCTCGTTATCTATTTTCCTTAAAAGCTAGGAACAGGAATGCAGCGATGAGGAACATAAAACCGTGTTATTTTATTGAAGGACTAATGAATTAACAGAAAAGTTATTGAATTACATTGAGAATGCAAACTCTGGGTAGTATTTACACAGTACCCCTAAAGGCATGGATTTCCAATTAAACGCTTGTTACTCGGAAACATTCAAAGAGCTCGAGAGAAAGTCATGTTTAGCAATTCATGAACAATGCAAATTTCAAGGAAATGACAGAATAATCTACTACAAAATAAGAGAGGCCATTCACAAGAATCGCATTATTATTAAAAGTCGGAGTTGCGTTTAATTGGAAATTGGAAAACAATAGATAGCAAAAAAGGTGAAAGATAGAAGATCATTGTTTAAGGTACAATTAATGTTAGTTTTTAATGAAGTCGTTATTTTGGTTAGTACTAAATCTAGATTTATATCCGGCGGCTCAAGAATTATCTACGCATTCGCTTTTCACAGTTCTCATTTTCTAAGCTCGGTGATAATCTTTTTCTTTTTTTCTCGCAGTCTGTGGTAGTAGACGTCGTGTTAGAAATGTAATCAAAATGTTGCATACTATTATAAGGCAGACCTTTCCGATGTCCTCCATGTCGAGGAGTCGTAACACCGGATGAGGTGGAAGAATTAGATGACGGTGTTAGAGCAGCTTGAGCATACGGTTGATTTATAAATATAGGCTGCATTTGTGCTAGAGGCATAAATGAATGTATTTGTGGTGCAGCCATTTGTAATTGGGGAGTGGGTGCACTTGCAGGCGTACTCGGAGGGCGTGGAGGTGTGCTGGGAGACCTCTGAAATAAAAAATGATGTTTCATTTCATTACAACTTCAATTGACACCATAAACAACTTGAAATAATCAATACTCGTTAATAGAGCTATACCGAAGTGAACGATTTGGGATTGAACTCCTTGGCATTGGGGTTAAATGAAAACGCCTTTTTCTTAATTTCCGCCTCCCCAGCCTTGGGATCACTAGTTAAACTAGGAGGCTGATTATCTGGAGGACTTGCCAAACTGCTAGTACTTGTGGGAGTGCTCTCACTAACAGAAACATTTGCAACAACTGGTGTGCTCGGTGAAGCAATAGTTGATACAATACTAGAAGCAGACGTAGTAGCAGCAGTTGAATTTGAAGTAGCTAAAGGACTGGAGTCTGACAGAGGATTCATTGACTCGGAAGATGTATTTGGGGGAATTAGAGGAGGTAGAGATGACGTCGCTGCTGCGGATTCTTCTTTCTTATTAATTTTATTGGAAGAGATCGGCACAGCTGAAGTTGGAGGACTTGGATTTCTAATTGGCGCCGCAGAGTTTGCAGCCATGACATGTGGCGGCATTCCCACCTGCGGAGGAGGTGGGTTGCCTGGAGGTCGCCTCATTTGTGACGTATCAGATTGAAATCTAAACGCATTACCGAACTCTTTCAACTTAGCTGGATCTGCAATAATGTCAATGTCAAGTCAATCATTAATTAGTTGTCACAAAAATGGCTAAAGATCAGAATTCCAAAGAAACCTACCTTTTCGTTCACTCGGCACTTTATTAGGCATTCGAGGGCGTGGTCCAGAATCCTCAGGACGACGAACTTCGTGATTTGGAGCGTTCCCATATTGATTTGGAGGAGGAGCTCGACGACTGTCAAAATTTCTCCTATCTTGTTGATGATAAACTGCATTAGGAGGTGCACCGTAGTTGTTGCGCGGGTTCTGGTTTTGATTGTAAATTGGCTTCCTGTTCATGCTGCTGTTGTTGTTGGTATGCGCTGGTCCATTGTTGTTCGATGGAGGATGGGACTGCGAAGGTGGAGGTGCACTTGGCTCCAAGTTGTTTACTCTTCGCGAAGGAGGTATATATTTGCCATTTCTAGATCCCAAACAATACCAACATTTATATATATTAAAATGTCTAGAAACTAGAATATGTAAATTGAAATCAGCATATAATATGAGACTTACCCTACTGAGCTAGTGTTATTATTATTATTGTTGTTGACACTGGTACTTGAAGCGTTGTTGCGTGGACGAACGACCGCAGAAAATGCCTCCTCCTCATCCCCATTCTCAACTTGCGATTTGTCCCAAGATGCAGTACCTCCCTCAATTTCCCTCGCTATTTGATTTGCTTGCTCTTCTAATCTTTTAAATTCCGCCGTGTCATTCTTATCCACCTTGGTTGTATAACCGCTTAGGTCATGATTGAAGGTAGACACCACACCGTACTTTTCTTCATTTTTCTTAAACATATCTTTGGCTTCCCATCCATTCTGCTGACGTGAATAAAATATGCAAGGTATGAAAAACCGTTTATGAAGATATATACACATCACACATGATCACAAGTCTATGCACACATAAGTTTAAATAACACTTACTCCTACTGTACTTCCTGGTGCAGCATCTAAAGTTAGTTCTTCTGGGGTATCTTCGGAACATTCCCAAGGCGTCAATTCCTTACTGCCCATATTTCCTCCTCGTCCACTACTAATTGCTGTATCTGTTGCAAATTCCCTTGTTGGATATGTCAAATCAGCATTCACACATTTCATGGAAATAACCTGTGAAACCATAATAGATACTATGCAAAAATCTGCCACCACAACCTTGAGCAAGTCATAAAAGGAAAATTCTTCACTCCCAATTTCATTTCCTGCTAATTTTTTTTATTTGTTATACTATTCTACGAAATGTAACGGGGCATTCCCTGCTAATAAAAAATGATCTAGAACATCCTTCAGCTCTTATAGATTAATGAGGTGTACTATTTTGTGATCTGCATGCGAATATAGCCTTGTGCATGTTTTTAAAGTGATAAAATTATAAATTCATATTTTTAATCCCGACGAAATCCATCCCTTGAACGATAAAGCATCCATGCACATAATACGAATGTAGATCATTTCCTCATCAACATTATCACTTCAATACTGAGACCTGAATAAATAGATCATAAACTGGTATTTGGATCGAAAGAAATGACAATTAAAAGGTGAGGAGTTTTATGAAAGCATTTCGTACAAAATACTCCTTCCTTCACACTTCTTATCACTCGAAAAGACCTGAACTCTGATCCCTATTTACCATGCGATAACATGAAAGAATAGACGTCTTGTACTTTTAAGGCATAAATTGGAAGATCCATTCCATGTCGATGACTCATGTTTTTGAGACGTCGAGTACTTGGCTCTTCCAATTATACTATTGTGTACTCATTTAGACTCAGTCATGGTTGCTTACAGCATGGTACATAATATCCTAAAAAAAAAGTTATTCTAAATGTCTTCGGTTCATAGCATGCCTCTGCTACTGAACCGCATAACTGTGCTTCGCTAAGCTAATGCAACCGCCCCTCTTTCTTACAGACTCTCACATTGAGTGCAACCCTATGAATGATTTACTTATCACGTACTGAAACTAATCATAATCAATAGATGTCTCGTCGTATTAACTGCATACTAACCTTCTCACTGGGAATGACTAATACGTCAAAGTGCTTTTCAATGGAGTCATCATCCTTGTTATCTGTGACGAGATGGGCAGCCTCCAACAAAATTTCCATGGCTGATGAGAAAGCAACGTAAATCCCTTCGTACACTTCACCATCCCGTGTTCTAACTTCGGCTGAGGACCCCACCAGGATAGTCATATTATATTTGAAGTAAGGGTCGTCCGCCTTCCCTTTCCCGTCGATTCTGAAACAAATAGAATATTGAATATGTCACTAGATATCCAGGACTGGAAAATGATGAGGCAAAAATTTTCATGGCCACTTATGTGTACGCAAATTTGAGCATTTGTTACGAAAATACGAAAAACTAGAATAAAACTTTCATCGGCTCTTTTTCCTGCTTATACCCCTTTAAAGCTTAACTTATCAGAAATTTATACCAACAATGCGTAAGGTAACCATGCTTATAGAAAACCAACGATGAATGGAAAGTAATGGTTTTTTATACCCGCCACCACCCTGGTCCAATCCAAATCCAAACACAGCAAAGCATTATGACTTTCTTGGATTATTAACAGAAAATGGTTTTATCAACTTACTGTTTGTTAGCGTGGGGCCGTTGGCCCTTCGCCTTCAAATTAGCCGACTTCATGACGCGAGGCAGGAGTACGCCTGTACTCAGAGTGAACCACCGCGCGTGCTGAGAATTAGACTAACGAATAAAAGGAAGGTGTATCCACGTGTATTTTTACTGGCAAATAAATTAAACGTCAAAAGATTAGTTTACAGACACGGTGATACTAGAATCCCTTGAACTGGGTTGAATTGAGATTCATTAGAATACCTCTTTCAATATGCTGATAAATATAAGGAATTTGTTTGAAGTACCTAGTACCACCAATTTGAAGTCAGTCTGAGAGCTCCCGGTATACAATTAGTCCAACTGCAAACTATATTGGATTATCAGCTTGGAAGAATCCGGCAGAAATGGAGGACTTTTAAAACCACGCTCAACGCGATTAATTTCACACCACTCACAAACTCACAGAGGACACGAGTAACAGTCTTTGTTTTGTACAAAACTGGCTTAGTTTCTAGAGTTAAAATAGCTGTTTGTCAGCCTACTTAATAATATTATCGATATCGGCTGGACTTATATACTGTATACTAAACTTGGTATGAAAAATATAGTTATATTCTGGAACTTGTTAACTTGGAGTTGATTTCTTAAAATTATATACTTTTAATTTAATACTCCTAAATAATAAATAATCAATGGTAAAACAGCTGCACTAAAATAATGTTGTTGTCTTCTGTTCTCGATGTTTGCTTAACTTTGTCTCAAGTTACACAATGAATTATTTAGTTAGAAAGCTCTAGCGCTGACGTCCAGTTCAACTTTCTCTGGACGAATTTGAATGAAACTGCGATGTTTTCACTCCTCTATTAATTGTTTTCTTGTCAATTGGCTATTTTTAAAATGTGACTTTCTTTCTTTAAAACAGCTTTCTCTGACTCAATTTAATCTACCTAATATTTTAAAATCTTCTCATGTGTACAAAACTTATTGTATCTATTCTTCGTTTCTTCTTGGGTGGACTTGAGAAAAACACAACTCACTTGTTCAAGAAGATATACACGAATGGTTCAGCCTACTACAGGCAACTAACTCTGTTATTGCGCTCTTTTGTAGTATCAATAGGCGACCTATTAATTAGTCTACTTCTTGGAATTATTGTTACTCACGGTTATTGTTCCTGCGGAGCGTCGAGACAGAGAGAGTAGATGAGTGAGAGCGATAAAGAAAATGAACTCAGAGTAACTCAGTTGAGACTCCGGGCCGGATATAAATGTGTGACTGTGACACCCAAAACTGAATGAAACCTCAACGGCACGATGGATACCTACTTGTTGTCAGCCAAGTAAATGGAAACTATTTTATTGTAATATACGCACCTTGATATTAACTACGTATATGTGCTATACTCCATAAAAAATCAAACTGGTGACGTGATTCGATGGTGTGGGTTATTATAACTTAAAATGTATACGTTAAATATTTTCGGGCACGAACGAAAAATGTTGTGAATTGATTATATTAAATGCTCCGTCTCTTGTCGTCCTATGTTATCTGTTTTGACCACACACTCATTCACAATGTGATCTGATCTGATGAGCTGATACTGATGAATGAGGATATCGATGACTGATAAATAAAAATGGTCAACAATATTTCGAGTAACAATATCTATTATGATGGTATGGTGAGGAGAGCTATTTTGTTACTTGCAAAAGGATTTTTAATTATATATTTTTTTCTTAATATTGGCATGAAATATTTAAAGTTGTTGGAGAAGTTGTAGAAGAGTAAGTAAGAGCAAAAGGCAATTTTTTTTTGTAGCAGAGCAGCAAGGCAATAATAATACTATGAAAGAGGCAAGACGAGCCACATATTCATATTATCCGTCTGTCCGTCCATGTACTCATAATAACCATGTATGTAGTAGTGGGTACAAGACAAACAGCATAAGCATGTACGAATGCAACTTGCCACTTTACACACGCAGAGTAAATGTATAAAACAAAATGTACATAACCTTATGACTACACGAATATCACCTCATACAATACAAGCGAGAGTGAGACTTGTTCTAGTTACGAAGGAATTGTCTGTGCATTCGTATCGTATTCCTCCAATACGAGGAAGTATACGAACCTCGAGTTTCATTCTTTCCCATCTAACACCGAAGCACTTGAACGTGGAGTTTGTGAACATGGGATGTGTATGCTGCTGCTGCTGCTGCATTTATTTGTGACTTTGCGAGTTAGCGAAGAGAGAGAGCATACTTTCCAAAATATGATGTGTATAAGGATATGAAATCGGATTTTTTTTCTTGTTAGATCTTTATAGATATGTGGATTTAGGTAGGTTGGAGTTGGAGCTACGTATATCGCTACTCATCCTCTTGTATTCCCAAATATTTAAGCGGAGCTAAACTCAATCCATCCATGTACATATTCTGCCGTTTCCTTCCCATTATATATATATCTTACTCACACTTTTAATTCGCTCCTTCCACCACACCAACCATGCTATATTTACTTGATAGTAAGGTACAGGGTATTATAAGCTCTTATATACGTACAAATGCATCCTGAAATTCTACACATATTTCCCCCCTAATTCTCTTGCTGTACGTTTTAAGCATCACGTTATGCTCAAATCCACAATTCGAATTCACATGAATGCTATACACAATTTTTATTACCATGCTGCTCCTGCTGCATCATTCATTTTTCTCTGTTGTGGTATGTAAAAGTATTTATCACGAGTGGAAACACTAAACTCATCTAGAGAGATGTAATGTATGTATGTATATACATATATACATATGTACATATATTTTTAGTTGTAATGTTCTAATAGAGTTTTCATTTCATTCATATTTGTCAGTCAGTCAGTATGGTTTTTTTTTCTGTTCCTTCCTTCTCTGCTGGCTTTCCTTGTATAATATTGGATTGCATATTGTGAGGCAGGCAAGGCAAAGGGGTGAATCCGGCTAGTTTGGTGAACCTACTCCTCTGTGCTCCCTTGTTGTGAGAGAGTGTGATGCCCAAGTGCGTGGTACTACGGTGATGTACCAAAAATATGGTATGTGCTTTCCTCTCTCACCAGACTGGTGGTCCTTTTATGAAACTGCAAAATATAAATATAAAGCATAGCACAATGGAACGGTGTGTATACAAAGAGTGCTTCGGTTGCTTGATAATAATGATATTATGGTGGCAGATGGATAATATGGATGGTGGTGGTGGACTTGGTGGTAGTGTGTATGATGTTGCACTCAACTGTATAAATAGAAACCAATGCATGCTTGCTTGTGTTCTTCCCTCTCTCTCTCTCAAAATACACAATAAGCGTACAAATGAGGCACGGCATGGCATGGCGAATTAAACATAGGAAATTCTTTATGCTATTATTCAAAGAAATAACGTATACATACATATATTATGCACAAGACTGATTGTGAGAGGAGAGAGCGAGGAGTTAAAGTCAGTCAGTTGCAGGTTAGTTTTGTAGTAAAGTATAAAAAAAACCATTTCTGCTCCTTGACAGAAACACCACCACCACCATATCATGCCGTATCACTAATATGGCTTGCACTATAAACTGGGGGAAATAAATGTAATATTATTACTGGTAGTAAACATCTATGACTATTTCATCAGCTTGCTTTTTGCGTGCTGGCCAGAATGTATGAAGGATAATAATATATGTGATAAGGATATTTTTTAAAAAGCAAGATTAAGTTGAACCAAGATGAAGTTTGGCTATAGGATTCTGAACATAATCTCGTGGCAATCAAGGTGATTAAAGAGTGATCTTAATAGAATTGTTGTGGTGGTAAGCGCTTATACCTTACTGCTGACAATGACTATTTTCTTGCTGTGAAGCATGGATAGTTGGATGGATGGATGGATGGATGGATACGCTTATATGACAATATCACTCTAGTCATTTCTATTACTTCTTTATCATGCATCCTGTCACAGTAGCAGTGGTTCTATTTGTACATCTAAAAAAGAAAGGCTGAAAACTTCGTGTTAAACTTCGTGTACGTGTCTATGCGCCTAATAGATTTCATATGGGCAATATAGCATCAGTATCAAATCGATTTTGTGACAAGTGCACAATAAAATTGTTGGACAAGTATTTAAGTTACTTTTTCCAGATGTGAAAAACAGGATGTCGCATATATAGACATTGATTGGTTGATTTTTAACTGGAATTTTATACACCCCATTCCTAAAAGATCTATTGAATTGACCCATTTTTCTAGAATAATGAGATGAGAGGAAGCACTTTTTTTATTACTAACAAGTTTCCTACTCACAAGAAATGGAAACCGGAAAAGAGTATTGTACGCATTCATTTTTCGCCGTATACAGCAGGATTACAGACGCGTGATCTTGCTGTCCATTCCATTGCTATTTAAAGGTTTAGTTCATGATAAAGAAGTTTTTCAATATTCAAACACCGTAATATTCATCATAATAATAATCATATATATTTATCATTCCAATTCGTCCAAATATTACAAAAAACCGGAAATTACTACAGGAATAAAATAGAGGAGATTACTATTTTGAATATTAAAATTGGATTTGAAGGTTTTGGAATACGTGTAGGGGTTCTTTGGTCAGTATATTTTCCAAACATTCCTAAAATTAGTGCGAACTTTAATATTTATTCATGCATTTAATATACGTTGTCCTCAAAGCATTGATCGACATGTATATAATTCCACTATCGCACAAATTAGAAGGTAAACCCTCCATTGTATTCCAAGCCTGGCTAATGAATGACGCGTGTATATCTATGAAATATTGATTACATGGATGGGTTCCGAGTGGACACCTTCATATCAAAAGTTCAATCACGAATGCCTCTTCTGTATTTAGTACGAAAGTGTGTAGTTAGAAGAAACATAAATACTATAAATATGCTGACGATAGGATCCGATGAGGAGTTCAGCGTACGTGCTGTTGGTTCCGTGTATGAATTATGATGATAAAAGTGGACACCCTATGGGTGGACGCTGCATGTCCGAAGTAATAAGACTTGTACGTTTGTATGTGCACAGACTTTCTCTCAAAAAGAGCTGTCAGAAGTTAGCCTGTGGAGGGGTCCAAGATGGAATTGACGAGCAGCCGTCAAATTAAATGCTTGTTTAGACATTCCATTACAGTCATTTATGTCTTGTCAGATAGAAGATTGTCAGCAAAAACATACCAGCTATTCACAGCGCCACCGCACTGAACCAAATGGAATTGCTAAGACACGCTGTGCCAACAAAGGAAAAAAGCCTTTGATTTATTCCGCGTACTATTTACAGATTCCGTTCAAGGGATCTGTAGTCAATTCATTCATTTGTGCGTTTTCGATCGGGTTTAGAAAGAAACCTCTGTATCCACATTCATTCCATAAATATATGCGACTACTAATTTAAAAAATGCTATCTCAAAGGATTCGAAAACTAATTACTTTTATAGCAATACTGCACGAAAGCGTAAAATGTTCCCTTTTTAATATAAACAAAACGATGCCAGTAATTAAACCCATATTTTTTACAATGCATGTCAATTACAATAGATGATATGAGTAAGGAATTATGGTATGAAAATGAAATTTTGTATGGGGAACATGATACACAAAGATAGTTTACAGTCGGCCTGGCTTAGTCATGTGTATTAATGTTCATAAATAAATTATCCAATGTTGGCAAATGTTTTTATTGTAGACAAGACAACTTATGAGCTACTGAATTTATTTTAAAATCCAGAATATTGGCAAACGAAATTTTTACAAATTCCAGTCGTCGAAAAGGTAGTACAAAAATAG
>JAQGAP010004705.1:0-10029 GCA_034697805.1 Orchesella bifasciata
ATGCCACCCGTGGAGACTGTGGTAGCGCGGCTGGAAACGGCGTGCAGGTTGCTGCACGGGATTGGAGGGAATAATACGAGGGTCAATGAGATTTCGTCGGAGATTCAGATCCTCAGTGAGGATTTGAGGAGGGTGGGAAGCATGCTGGAGAACACGTATCCGGAAGTGCTGGACAGGGTCATGTCGTCCATGAGGGATGCCTCTGCTCAACCCTGTCTACCACCCAGTTTGAGGCTGGCCATTTTCGAGCTCGTGGAACTGAGGGCGAGCAAGTGGATGCTGCCGAGTGATAGCTCCAATTACTACCGACAGCGTAGAAACTTAAATGTGAGGGGAAATGAAATTATTGAGAGTTGCTTCATATTTAATGAGATTTTGGATTTAAATGGGGAATTCTCAATACAGGATGCTACAGACGGAGTTGATGAGCGGAGTGGAAGGACCAGCGGAGGTGGTGGTGTCAGTATCAATGTGGTTGTGACAAATTGTGCTCCAGGAGGAACCAGCCCAATCAAACCTGAGCCCATTTTCCCACCAGGGAGCTCACCCCCATCGTCAGCATCAGTGATGTCGAGTATGGTGGCGGAAACCCCTGCAAAAACGTATAGGGAGGAGATTGTCATAAAAAATTCCGATTCTGGAAAAGGTATGTTGAATTTATAATAATTTTAGAGGCAAGAGATAGAAATGAAAGATTTAAAACAACTTCACGCCTTTCTGAAGTGATGGGCGTCAGGGGGAGAAGGGTCCATCTGATTGAGGCGATAAGTGACACGATTATCTCATTCGAAAAAGGTTTGCAAAGATAAGTTTCGTGTGTCAAAGAGTGCCAAGTAAAAAGTGTGCGAGCTAATAATCCGATACGCCTGTTTTCTCAAAGAAACTCACAAAGACTCACAGTGCCCCATTTAAATCTAGTGGACAATTATAAAGGTTAATGTCTACTAAAATAATTGTTACTTGCGTTTTCAGTTGCTCCAACAGCCAAAGAACGTATGCTTTCCATAAACGGCTACTCTCAACAGTCCATCAAGTAAGCGTTTATGTTGTGCTAAGCGCAACTGACCTTTAGCAACTTTTAATTCCCTTTTTCTTTTCCAGTTTGATACTTGGGGACGACCTCCAATACGTCCTAGAGGCGAAGATGGCTCTGGACGACTACTTCCTCCAAAAGTACCCCGACCTCTTTTGCGCCGCCAGTATTGAAGACGAAGAGGAGGATGACGAGGATGGGCAGCTTCAGGAAGGGGACGAGAACGATCCCTCCTCCTTCAATTACCAGCGCTACGACAGGGACACCTTGTTGAGCTTATCGGGAGTCAAAACTCCGTCCCCGGATTTTTCCCACTTGGAGCCGGAAGTCAGGGGCAGCTTTTTACTTGAGGTAGAATCATAATCATCCACTCCACCATCTATCAATCAAAGCTAACATAATTCTTTTCCGAATTCAGAAACGGCGTGATTTTGACCTCAAAAAGTTTAACGGAACAGGGTCCTTAACCCCCAACCTTTCTGTCAAAAACCATCCAGTTCATCCACCACCTCAGATATTTACCCTGTTAATTAACCGCCATTATCATTCTCCCTTTTACACCCACGCACTATTCATGACATGGTATCTGACATACGACGTGCGCAGTTTTGTCTTTTCCATTTTTTGTCATTAATAAATCATAAGCATTATTAATTATAATTATCATCACAAAACCTTATGGGAAGTTGAGCAGTGAAAAGTTTAAAAATAAAATGAATATTATCGCTAGCGAAATGATAATAAGCTGTAAAACCGGAAAAAAGAAGTGTTATAATATAACCAAACAAACATAATAATCGATCTCATTCATCCTAACTCAAAGTTTCAAAAACTGATACTACACAGTTTTGTTAATGTTGCGGTAAGTTTTTGTGCTGAAATGAAAGTTGGATGTGACACCAAAAAACACAGTATTATTTTCAAAATATCCATGAGCCTAAGGAAAGAGGATCCCATATTTCCTATCCAGCTATCGACAAATAAATAATCTTGAAGCAATAAATTCTTATGAAGCAATATGAGCAAATTTCGAAATTTCACATTGCCCCATCATGAACGATAGCTTTTAAAATAGAAACCAATGTAAATGGGGCCATTCGTCATTATAATTATGCTTTGGAATGCAGTCATCTTCATACAGCATTAAAATCCAATCGTATGATCTCATTTTCCGATATTTCTTATGATGATGATGAAACGATCATAAAAGAGAGAAAGCAAACAGGCATTACCCAAAAAAGGCTCTTTTTCGATATTAAAGTAAAGCGACGCTCCAAATCATGAGCATGATCAACAATCTTAGTTTTAGCCTAGCTCACAAAAGCTTGTACAAGCAACAAAGACTGTGCTCGCTCAAAGTTCATATATAATTTGTCTAGTATTCACCATACACCTACACTCACAGCTTTGCGTTGACTGCTGGAGTTGTGCAGAAACAAATAGAGATTTTGCACTAGAGTGAAAGAGTGTATCAAGAAGAAATGGCAATATCGATCGGTGACGTCACACAAACTTTCTCCTGCTGCTCACTCATCTGATCCAAGTATGGAAGCAACACATTGATATTTGTTGCACTACTTTCTCTCTCAGCTACTTTTATTCGACTACCGATCTTCTCCAAACAAGCAAGCAATTTAGACTCATCTTACATAAAATTAAATTTAAATACTTATCCACCACTTTCACACCTATTAATTTATGGGAAATATTGTCAACTGAAACACACGTAGAAAGTGCATCAAAAATGGAAATTTCAGCGGTGAAAAAAGTGGTTGAGTGCAACAACACGGAGAAGAAAACATGTCAGCTAGAAAAAGTGTTGAAACTGGAGCTTCAACGTTTGCTGAATGAACACATTGTACCTGTCAAAATTAGTTTAGCTGAACATGGTATAAAATGCGTGCCACTTGGAGCAATGGAACCTTTTGACGGTCAGTTGTATAGTCTAAGGATTATGTAATTGAATATTTAATTCGACTACAGATCAATTTTAATTTGGATCTCACTCTTTGCTTAATAATACAGTTTTGGTAGAAAATGGGAAGGTGAAAACCATTGGGAAAGTAAAAGAAAGAGACATTTTGGGAGCTGGGGAAATCAATGACTCTGGAGATAACCCAGGGAAAGAAGGGACCTCATCATTGGTGCCAATCGCGGGACCATCGCGTGGGTAAATCAAAAAGAAAAAAGTACGATGAAAAATAGCAGTTATTTCACATGCGTGTTTAAACTACTAATATTATTTTAAACAGACAATTTGTCATGAGTGAAAGCAAAAATGGAGGTGAGCCTTCCTCAAATAAATCCTTAAATGGTGACCTTCCAGAGGAGCCAAATACCAAACCAGAAACAAATGACCCACTCTTTCCTCTAGAGGTAAAAATTCTCCTAGGCAACTTTCTCGTCTAATGATTATCAAATAATTTAAACAGTCATTACTTTCTCCTCCGCAGATACAAGAAATGATTGTCAAGAACGTCAAAGATACCAAGACATTGATGAAGTGCCGCTTAGTAGACAAGGCTTGGATGGAGACAGTGACAAAGAAACTGGAGGAACTAAGCCTTGCCTACTGGCGAACCTGGCGTCCTGAGCCCGAGACCGTGGAATCGATTCATGATAACTGCCACTTTAGGCCAATACTCAAACAGAAGCAGCATCCCTACAAAAAAATCGGCATCACTTACATCAACCTTCCACCAGCTTTGCAAAATTGGAATCACCATGGAAACCCATTTCCAACCAAATCTTTAACCATTTGTCACTGCTCAAAGTGCCAATGTTGGGAAAGGTTTGTACTGGAAAATAGCAGCGTGTTGGACGACATCTTTATTGATTTTGGGAAATGCTTAACAACTCTCGCTTTGGTGGAGGTCAAGCTAACCTTCGCTAATCTTCTCTCTGTCTTGGTACACACGCCAAACCTCAAAATACTCACTATTGAGCGAGTCCAGCTTCCGGAGCTTGATTTCCGTTACAGAAGTAGGGAGGTGGTAACGGAAAAGGTTTCCCGTCATCTTGAGCACCTTCGACTTATCGGGGAAGGTCGAAACCATTTGGCAACAAGTTGGATTTTAGAATTGTTCGGTGATAATCTCGTCCATTTGACACTGAATAATGAGGGGTCCAATGTGCTTAGATGTAGCAAAAAAGGCTTCACCAAACTCAAACAATTGAAGATAATCAACTCGGCTTATTGCGAATTCTCAAAGAGTTTGCGTGATGGCACTGCAACAGGTTTGGAACGGCTTTCTATAAGACTGGATCCCAACCCGTCTCCTGAGCTTGTGGATGTGGCAAATTTTATCGCTACCTTTCAAGCATCATTGAAGCATCTCTCCTTGAATGTGAACATGTGTGAATTTAGTGGCTACCGTGAATACTGGAAAGGAAATGGGGTTATCTTCTCCAAGCTGGAATCACTTTCACTCAAAAAAATTACGGCTGAAGAGGGGTGGAAAGAAATGCTACAGATTGGTAGTGTGTTCAGCATGCTACCCAAATTCAGAATGGTGAATATTTAGAGGCATTCCCAAAATCACAATAACTTTTCACTTTTCTTGATGTAAAATCGATCATAATTAAATTAAATACAATAGCATTAATAATTAATGTATGAACGAAGACTAAAAGATGATGACCAAATGGAGCTAGTAAATATGACTGAATTTTTGTATGATAGTTAGATAATTTTGTGCAATTATCACCACCTGGGGTGGTAGCTATGGGTGTAGCAAACCGAATTTATTAAAAATATATAATACGTGCTACTAATGTAAATATATGTAAAGCACTCATATTATTGTTTTGTCTTGGATAAATCACAATGTTAATGTACTGAACACTTTAAAAAATCGTTATATAAGCAAACACTAGTTCATAGGGGGCGCAAAGAAAATTTGAGGAGGTGAATGCAAGTCTAACATTCCGACTAAAAAGTGAGAAACATAATTGGCAAATGTTTCAAATTTATTGCTTACCAAGCCAGAATTAAAAAACTAATGATAATACAATAATTTTAATGAATAAATTTTCCACAATAGGAGTACGATTAAGAACATTTTTAAAACCCTTTCACCGAAGTTGAATTGGTCTCATGTAAATGAGTTTAAGCAAAGTTTGTCAGAAAAATCTTTTTTACATTTTGTTCAAAATTTTACACTATTTTTCTCATTTACTGGGTTGAACAGCCCATGATATGATAAGGACACATTTTTATGAATTTAAAAAAATCTGTCAAACATAAAAAGTTGAGTAGCATATAATAAGAAAGCGCATTAAATTTGGAACCTCCTGTGAGAAAAATGTCTGAAAAAATTTATAATTCGTGCAAGTTATTTCGGTGTCTAACTGCAAGCAAACGATGGATTTAATCTTATGTCCTACCACTGTAAGTGTGAAAGCGCATAGAATAATGGAGTGCTGGCAAAAAATTTAAAAGACCGAAAAATAACAAGTGTAAAATGTTAAAAGGAAAATTCCTCAAAGACAAACTTCCCCAAGAGCAACATTCCTCAAGGGCAAAGTTTTAAAATGGCAAACCACCTAGACCCCAAAATTGGGAAAAATCGATTATATCATTACAGTAAAGCAATAACAAGTGTAGCACCGAAACGTATTCTGTATGATAGATCAAAAAATTGATACATAATTTTATTCAAACATTGTATTATTTACTTACTTCATAATTTATCT
Source organism: Orchesella bifasciata (assembly GCA_034697805.1). NCBI lineage: Eukaryota > Metazoa > Arthropoda > Collembola > Entomobryomorpha > Orchesellidae > Orchesella > Orchesella bifasciata. The sequence continues at coordinate 5,729 of JAQGAP010004705.1, forward strand.
TTAAAATCATAATTCATTTGAAAACGAACAATGGCATTGTATTGTATATTGATTTTTGTATTCGTAGTTTGAAATTATAAAATACTTCCCAGAGTAATATAAAATTAAGTTTTTAGCTTGTTTAACTTTGGTTTGGAAACAAATCCTATTCATCCGTCATAATCTTCGTCATTGCTTACTCTTTTCGTACTAATTGGCCAAAACCCTGTTGTGAAAAATTATGCTACTAGTTTCCGTAGTATGCATACATTTAATTTTCTGTTTCCGTGTACATGTACAATGCTAGCTATAAGATATTCCGTACAATGTAGCATACGCATTGTAAATGTTTTGAGAACCCTCTTCCTAATATTTGTTATACATAATAAAGTGTTTCCCTTGATTCGTAGATAAAGTATAATGTAGAAGGAAGTCGAAAACTTTTATACATTCCGCACTGTTGTAAACTTTCGCAATTCCGCAGAGTTATATATAATTTGCATATAAACAAATTATTTGCATATAAGCTGTTCCTAAACTCGTGAACAAAATACCTGAAATCAAAACAGGGAAAACGTAAATCGTTGCAATTTAAATAATTACATCCTCAATATCACGCTGTAAGCCTTTCGCTGAAAAATCTGCAGCAGTTATGGAAATTTGGGCAGACTGTTTTTACTCAACAAATGTTCCTGATACAACTCAAATTGTGTCCCATTCATTTTTACGACTTTACCAAAGCTTCACAAATCTGACTTTATTTAATTTAACTAACGATATTTAGTACAAACATGAAGCCATTTAAAAAGATTAGCCAGCTACCGCCCAAGTTTGTAAAAATATCCAAAGAAAATTCGGTCGTGACCCCTTGGTTTTTAGTTGGACTTCAAATATATAAAACATTTTATGGAAGAATACCACCATTTCTTGTGGACATTGAGCTAACTAGTTCTCACGATGTTAAGTTGTCTATACATCACCCAAACCGACATAGCTTGCCTAGACTTTTAATTACCTTTTTATTTACCGTTGCAAGCTTGTTGGGAAGTGTTTTTGTCTTGCTGAAGAAATTATTTTGCCCCAATGAAGTTGACTTAAACTTTCTAAACATAGCGAGTCTACTTACAGTAGTTTTCTGCTCATGGTTTCTGTTGGCGGTGTATGTAACAACATATTTGTCTCTTCAATCATATACCTTTGTCAACCTCTTGCTCAGAAACGGAATGGAATTTCGTAAGAATGTAAAAAAAATCTATATTTTTATTATACTTTCTTTGGCGTTAACTGGTTTTATCTTTAGAATTCAAAAGGAAACCTTACCGAATCGTTGATGTCGACGTCACTGCATTTTTATCGGCGTACTACATGTTTGGGTCAACTTTCTTTGGGACACCGTTCTTCTTTCTTTGCGCAATATCAAAACTGAATCCATATAGCCTACTTTTACAAGAGACGGTTCCATTTTTGCCACAGGAAACAGATCAGAGCTCAGAGTTAAAGACTTTCTTATCACTGGTTGCCTTTGTTCAATTAATTTTTGCGGGTCTGTACATTTTTAAAAAATGTTGGCATAACTGTTGTCATTATTTCGTTGTACTTTGAATCTGTAATAGCATATTTGAGTACTTTACATGAAACGATGGTCTCACGTTCTGCTAATTCGCTGTTGCACTACTACGAGCAATTCCAGACATCTATTACGTTGCTGAGAACTCTGATGAGTGACCTATTTCTCATATCTGTTTTTTGTTCCCAACCCATTCTTACATGTACAGCTTGGCTGAGTTTCAACTGCGCCGATATTTTACCATGGTTTGTTTTACTTTCATTCAGAGCTGCGTTTCTGTGTGGAACTATAATAATACTTCATCTTCTAAAGCGGGGCTCATATATTCGTCTATTGAGTGCGGATCTCGTTAGCAATAGACGAGCATTTTATTTTACGCACAACCCAAGTAAAGTTGGCTATTACGTTACCCTCAAGTGGAAGGCGCAGCAATCCCTTCCAATTTACTGTGGATCATATTTCAAACTTTCAACGGAAGCAATGTTAATCTTTTTCAACGTTCTTAGCACAAACATTACCAATGCATTACTTTTGATAAATCCGTAATTTAAGTCGTTTTAGGTTTGCACTGAACTATATATTCTAGCTACCACATTATACATTTTTCCTCGGTTCTCAGGCTTTAGTTCTAAACTCTTAAATAAATTCCACTTTTTTCCTCTTTTACTTCAACTGGTTTTACGTTTGTCCATTTTACAAGGATTAATTAAGGCCCTTTACCGAGTTTCTATTTAACAGCATTTGCATCTGAAGACTAAAGAGCAGGAGTTTCGGTCAAGGGGTTAGCATTCAATCTTAACATTCTCAATACCGTTCATTCGTAGGTTCGTACACTACCTTCACTCAAAAAATAAAAAAGTGATGTATATGGCATATAGTTGGGTATAAAAGATTGATGTAATACTTGATACTTGGTATTGATTAGCATGGTTTCAAGTGTATCAGTGGTATCGCCACATGTTAATTGGTTCAGCACCATAGAATCATTTGCATAAGGTATATATGTGGTTAAACTGAGATATGCATCTTGGGAAAACGCTATGGTTTACCTCGACGATCTGCATTGTCTGGCGCTTGCTTGCCATTGGTATGAGATTGGCTTATCAATGGCTTTTCTCAAATAAATATGTCACTAATTTTTGAAAAGGTGAGACGGTAAAATTTCTAACTGGTGGAATATACTACTGCCGTTTAACAATTATGTTAATTCAGGCTACCTTAAAATACATAATTACATTTGAAGACTAGTTTCGGAATACCCTGGATATAATCAGTGCTGTAAAATTCCAAAAAATTTTTTAAAACGATTGTTGAAACCGCTTTATTTCTTGTCATATTTGCATTGTGGCCCTTGCAGTACTTAAAAGAACAGCTAATTTTGTGTTAGCTAGTTTTGTTAGCTGTTTTTGGAATTGATGATGACAATATGTTTTACCAAAGGTTTGGCAAACAAAGAGTTTAATTGTATTCAATACGCTGATATGTTTAATCTTTTGACGTGCTCATGCACCTCATTGGGAAATTAGAATCTCACAGATTACTTAAAAATTATAATTAAAACTGAAATGGTAGCATCTTGGGGCTAATTCCTAGTACGTCCGAATAAACTAACACTTTTAGCGTTACCTACCCTTTGCCTGCGACGGTGTTTGCACTGCGTGTTCCTTTTCAACTTTACTACTTGCAATCCGTACAATATTCAGTGGAGAGCACTTGCACTCTAAGCTAACCTAGCAAAAACCTATTGATGTGAACTATAGGTTCCCAACTGTGTTGTATAGTCACGTGGTTTTGAATGTGTAAGTATGCTTGAAATGTAAACATAGAATGGAAACCTTATACCTGGCTTGATAAAAGCAAAGCAAAAACCCATTAAACTTAATATTGTTACCTTGTAAACACTTTCTGCTGGAACATTTTGATGTAATAACGGCATTTCTTAACCAAGGGGATCCAATCGCAAGTGAATAGTTAGAACTTCGAAGCCTTCTATATGCTTTCGGCTAATTTTTTTATGGTTTTGAGTAATGCAAACAAAAATGATAACAAAACATTTTTAACAAATGCATGCCTCATAGTAGTTGGATTTTAGCGTTCACATCATTTATCATATTGTTACCATTTTTTATGGTAATAAAATCACTGCAGAATCGGATACATCTTTTTGGGGCAATTTGCCACTACTTGAACCACAAAAACTGATAAATGATAAAGTATATACTTGACATCCAAAAGTAAGGTGATGACTAAACTTTTTTTGCATTTAAATATATTATATGATTTTCTGGAATAAAAAACCACGATTCTTATAAAACATAAAGATTATGATAAACAGAAATGTGGAGTTTTATTAAAATACAATCTTAATTCAAAAAATTTTATAATTGTATAATCAGCAAAATAATCCATAGTCAGAATACTTTTAGAAAAATTGTTACCAAAAAAATAAGTCATGCCGTGGTGCACTGGCATCTGAAATGTCGTTATCTTCCATTAAAGATTTTGATCTTGCCCAAGCATCAAGCTTCGCGGCTGGATAGCCTGCTTTTTTAAAGTCATGGATCAATTTCTTGAATGCAAGGCGATGAACATATTGTATCTGTTCAACTAGGGTCATTCTCTGATCAAAAGAAAAGAAATCTTTAGCGTCCCACTTTAAATAGAGAACAGAACCATTTCATTACTGAGAAAAATGAAAATGTCAGAAACTGACGGAAAGAGTGCTATATAGATCAACTCCAACCACGCGTTCCAG
>JAQGAP010004706.1:0-10027 GCA_034697805.1 Orchesella bifasciata
AAGTGTAGCGCGTATGAGATTTGTATGAGAACCATATCTGTAATCTACAATGGTGAAAATTTGTTATTAATTTAAAACATTAAAGTTTCTGAAATCAGTAGCATGGTGGGTCTATACTACGGTACTTGCTTCGCCTTTTGCTTATGTCGTCAAGTTTTCCAAACCAATAGTAGTTAACGAAACAAGGTTATCTATTTGTACCTAGCCGAATCACAACCGTCTATATATAGTATAAGTATATATAAATTCTTTGGACGCTATAGTGATGTACAATGGTAACCAATACAATGCAAGGCAAAAACAACCAAAGTGACGTTCAATGAGCCAATGCAATCGTATCAAGAAACACCACTGCGTGGTTCCGTATACTTATCAGGTTAATCAATGACACAAGTTTTCCAACAGTATAAGTGGAGTGTGTCTGCCGTCACAGGATAAGTAGTGATTATGATGAATTAGGTTTTTACTGAAACTTTACAATGAAATTATTAAATGTTTGAATAGATAAGTCAAGATAACGATTGAGTTGGCCATTGCTGTATATTTATAATCTATGTATGTTTAAATAAAACTTGTTCCACTCGTCCTTACTACATTGATCGTGAATAGCCAGTAACATTAATAAATAAATTAGATTAATCAATAGTTTGGAATTCCATGAATGACACTTCCGTAGTTTGACATAATCTATCCTAAATGACTTCATCTCATAAAAAATAGATATAAGGATTTTCCTCTGCGTACTGGTAAGGTATAAAAGAGGCGAGGAAGTGGATTTATTTTATTATATAGCCGCCACCATCTTCAGTCGAGACTCAATTAATTTTATCATTAAAACTAACTTTTGTTTCATTTTTATAACAGTTTTTAACCATACAGAAACAAAATGCTATTAAACAACAGTTGCTGGAAAACGACACTAATACTACTCGGATTGCCATTTGTTTTGGGCGTAGATTTTCCTGGCGCTGTCTTGTACGACTTGTATGATAGTCAAGGAATGAACATTGAAATTAAAAGCTATACTTCAGACCTTAGCGCACTTGGGTTTGATGACCGTGCACGCTCAGCTTGCATTTTGGGAGTGTAAGTTTACAAATTGCTACTTGCTAACTATATTAAAATTGCTGTATGGCGGTAATGGATTAATACTTTTGTTCTCATTTAGCTGGCTTTTTTATATTGAACATGACTACAACCCTGGTGGCACCGGTGGCGTGTATCAAGCTTCCACCACAAGTACAACAAATCCGTATTGCTTCGACTTTGAGTCAACTGCAGGAAGAATCTCATCAGTGCGATTTTCTGGCTCTGCAAACGGCGTAACCGTAGATACATTTAACTTGTATGAATACAATTGGTTCCAGGGAGTGGAAGAGTATATAACAAGTAATAAACCCAACCTCATCCTTGCCGGACAACATGAATCCCTAATCATTACTGGAATGGGTAACTGGACCGTGTTTGAAGGAGCGAACTACAGCGGACCTCACCTATGTCTCATCCCAGTTACAACCATAACGAAGATAACTGACATAACAGAAATAGGAATTCAATTGGGATCACTTCGTTCCGTTAGAAAAGGTTGCGATGCAAACCCAGACGCTGTTGTTCATCTTCCAGCTGCTACAATGTTTGGAAGTAGTGACAACTTTACTCCAATTTCGCATTTAGAAAACGTCTAACTTTAAAAAAGGGACCAAGTATTGGGTATGATGGATGTTCAGTTTATAGCTTAAAATTAAGTTTAAAATAGTAAAGAATGACTTACCATTAGTAAACACTCTTAATTTATAGGAGTTGAAAATAGTTAAGGTTCGATGCAAACGATGATCGTATTTTTATTACATATTGAATTAATTGATAACTTCTTAACAACAATCAATAAAAATCGATTCTGATCTATCAACAAGTAAACTAATGACAGAATTAATTTAACTTAAACACTTCGTACAGTATCATATAATTGAATAGAATGATTGATGGGCTTAAGCCGTTATAAAAAATATTCCTTTCATATTCGTTAGGTACATGTGTGTATGTGTATGAATATGAATGCATAAACAGTTTAGTAGTCGAAAAGTCAAAACTAAAAACATTCGCAACTTAATTTTTCTGAAGAAGCTTCACGTTTTTCTATGTACCGAACGCAATCGTAGCAGCTAGCTATGTGTGATGATAGCAAAAGCAGTTTATTGCAATTAGCAATTTTAGATGCCTTCATAAACAAAGTATGTATCATATCTTTGAAAGCCTGTCGTACTGAGTAAAGCTGAGTAAGTGGCGAATGTGATGGGGAAAAGCGAAAAGGTCATATATTAAAAATGTTTTATAGACTTTATGCCAATATATCATCAATCATTATGATAAAGTACGTTGTAATGGTACACTTTCTTTAAAGCTTGAATAATTCTCCAAGCTGTTTATTTGTAACAAACAATTACACAATATTCAGTCATCTGTAAAAATAAAGCGTGCGAATCTGTATCAAAACTACATTCCGAAAGAACTGCTCTTTCCACTCTCATCCTACACTTCTCCTGTATCCATTTTATCGTCAACACTGGCTATTATTACTACTTTCGTTCATATCTGGTTCTTCAGATAAAGTTACAACATTGTTACATGAGCAATTAAATCCTTGGTTTAAAATTCTATTATTGTTGTTCGCATTTTCTGAACTGTTATCTGAAACAGTTTCATTGCTACTGATATCATCACTCGGTTGTAATTCTTCAGCTTCTCCGTCCATTGCTACTGCTTGACAAAAGCAGGGTGGAGGTTCCTTCGCTTCGTTAACTTCATCATAAGATGGTGGAAGATCCTACATTATTATTACTTTACATTAGATGCCACTAAATAATAAACATTTATCTGAAATTCAAACAATCATTACTATAGGTGGAGAATCCAGAGTGAAGTCTCCACGCATGTCGGCCATTCTCTCCTGTGCCAACCGTTCCAGGCGAGCTCTTTCAAGGGCAACCTTTCTCCGGTGAAAAAGTGCAAAAACTATTACTGCAGGGGTTATGATGAAGAGAGTAGCAATTGTCAAGCCCGTAATGATGTAGTTCCATGAGAGACAAAAAGCTAAATGAATGTATTCAAGTTTTCTATACAAACTGTTTTAAAGGATTTTAATTATTATTATTATTCAAAAAAATACACTTACTAACATTGGCAAGATGAACATACAGGTTCATCGCGATGACAGGTTTCGTAGGCTTCGTCTTTATTGAATGTATCCCCACAATTCGGCTTCCCATTGCATTTTAGCTGTAATTTAACAAGGATAACTAATTAGAGGGTAAGCAGAGTCCCTGGAATGTTATTTAAAAACTCTAATTGGCGTCCTGATTACTAACTGTTAGAGGAATGCATCGGAGGGTGTGAAAGCGATCCATTTGGTCACTATCGGTACAACAATGCGGGCAATAGTTGTATGTTCGGTAGCAGTCAAAATATCCAGAACCACAATTTTTTTCAGTGTCATAAACTATAGGATTTAAATGGAGTTGCAGTGTTAAGCCAGTCTTTGGGTTATGAAAAAACTAATACATTACAACTGACATAGCTTACCCTGATGATAAATGTTGACTACAATCTTGGCTTTGCTTTGACGTGTCGAGTTTGGCTTGAACTCAGCTTTTACCCAAACTGGGGGAAATATATTATCAACGAATTGTATGGCTGTCGCGTTGTCATACTGCCTCCCAAAGAACTTTGAACTTCCATTCTTGTAGTGCTCATTTTTTTGGAAGTACAGCCGTTCATCCTGGCATCCCAATATCTTACTTAAGTACCCACCCTATTGTTTGATGTTATATATATTATTAATACACTTTTCATCAACAATAACTCGCTATCATAAAAATTTAAGTATTTCATAGACATAACCTTACGGTGTAAATATGAATAAATTCATCATGATCAAAATCACAAGCCAAAAGATGAATCGCGATTAAGTCACCACTGTACTGATCTTCCAAGTGGTAGTTCAAAATAATTTCACCAGTTAGGTAGCGTACATCCTCAGGATACAAGAAAGTTAACAGTATCGTCGTAACTTCGTTGACTGAGCTGGTTGCAATGGGATCTTCTGTAAAATAAAACCGAGTTGAATCAAAGTCTTATTTTTATGATAAACTCTGCAAACAACCATCTTACCGATGGTTGGAATAATTGTTTCCTCTGTGCTGCCAGTAGGTTCCGAGCCACTCAGTTCCAGTAGCTGCCATCTGAAACTTTCACTGGAATGTTCGGCAACGGAAGCTAAATTTCCATTTATACCACAAAACCTTAATCCCAGAAGGAAGAGCACTCCTCCAGCTTTGGTAAACTTCACGAACGCATTTTCACTAGTAGCCATATGCCAGTAAGAAAACAGCGAAGCTCGCTGACTTTTAATTAGTATCAAACTTACTAAAAAAATCAAACCAAAGTAATACACGGAGATCTGTTGTTAGACATTGCTACAACGTGTATAATTGAAGCGCAAAAATATGTCTGAATGACTGCCAAATGAATGATAAAAAAATGGTTGAACTTGATCCATTAAAGTACAAACTACACTTTTGATAATTGAATGGGTGAGGATGCTCAATTTTTCCTTTTTTCCTCCTGAAAACAAGGATGTTCGGTGTATTGCGGACTGATTTGTTCACTAATGCAAACCATTTTTTTTTAAAAATTTTGTTACTTCCTTCTCACAGGCAGTAACTTTCACAGATTGGATTTATAACTATTGGGATGGATAAGATAATTTGTTTAGCACCTGGTCAGGTATATTATTTGAAATCAATAAGGTATGACTTCACCCTATTTTCCGAAAGCATTTTCCTTGTTCAAATGATTGACAGTTTTGTCTTTGATTATGAAATTGTACAACGTTTTCTAGAGTTTAAGCAGAGTGTGTCCGTCGTAAGATAGACATGATACGTTATGATTATGCTGAGTTAGGTGTTTGCTGTAATTTTAAAATAGAATTGTTCCACGTGTTAAAAGATAAGTCACGATTACGATGAATTAGGTCATCGTATATTTAAAATCAAAAGCTTTTCCGTGTGCCTTCTACTTTGATCCCGAGTAACCTACTAAACCTAACCAGTAACCTTACTAAATAAATTAAATTAATCAATATTTCATTAATATATCATGAATGATCTTACCGGAGCTTGACACAATTTATTTTTGATGACTTTATCACACAAAAAATTTGATTTAAGCATTTTCTTCCCTATACTTGTTAAGTATAAAATGGGCTTCAAAGTTGATTTGTTTGATTATACAACCACCATATATTTAATTGAGACCCTGTTCTAACTTTTGTTTCATTTTTATTACCCCTTTTTTACTTTTTACCATACAGCAACAAAATGCAATTAAGTAAAAGTTGCTGTAAAACTACACTAATATTGCTGGGATTCCTTCCGTTTGTTTTGGGTCTGGATGTTCATGGGGCTGTCCTTTACGAGCAGTATGGTAGTCAAGGAATAAACACTGAAATCACAGGCTACGCTCCAGATCTTTCCAAACTCGGGTTTGATAACCGTGCACGCTCAGCTTGCATTCTGGGAGTGTAAGTCCACAAATCGCAACTAATAACTGTATTTACCTTGGTGTAATGCGGTAATTGATTAATTCTTTTTTGTTCTTACTTAGCTGGCTCTTTTATTCTGAACCTGGCTACAAATATGGTGACATGCATTGGGCTCAAAGTGGAGATTCAACAAATCCGCATTGCTTAGACCTTGAATCAAATGCGGGATCAGTGTCATCAGTGAGATTTTCTGGTTCGACAATCGGCGTAAACGTAAATACATTTAATTTGTATGAACGTGATTTTTTCATGGGCGAAGAAGAGTTTATAACAAGTAATAGACCCAGTATCAACCTTGCCGGAAGACATGCATCCATAATAATTACTGGAATGGGTAGCTGGACCCTGTTTGAAGAAGCTAACTACAGCGGACCTCACCGTTGTCTCATCCCAGTCTCAACCATAACGATTATAACTGACATCAGTAATATAGGAATTCAGCATGGATCTTTTCGTTCCATTATAGAAGGTTGCGTGGAGAACCCAGACATCGTTGATCGTCTTCCACCTGCCCCAATGTCTGGAAGTAGTGGCAACTTTAGTTCAATTTCGCATTTAGAGAACGTCTAACTTTAAAAACAAGAACCAAGTATGCGGTGTAGTTGAGTTTTATTTTACAGCTTAAAATTGTGTTTTAAATGTTAAGGATTGACTTACAATTATTATAATAAAAATTGTTCCTATTCTATCCACAAGCAAACTAACGACAGAATTTAATTAAATTGAACACTTCATAAAGTATAATATAATTGAATAGAATGTACTGTCACGTTAGATTGTCTAAAGCCGTCATAAAATATCCATATTTCCATTTCGTTGCCTTCTGAACGCAGTTTGTCGCTGGATAGACAAAAAATGCGTTCATCGTTAATGCAAATTTGAAGAACTACGTCTACACTTTGTCAAACCTAGAGCTTGGAAAGCTCTTTATGGAAGGTAGACGGTATATATTCAGGTAAGAAATTCATTCACACTTATTTCATAAAAAAACAAAATATTCTGTAAACAATAAACCCGACAAATCGAGACGTAGCCATGTACCTTTAGACAATTTTATTACGTAATCTGTGACTTTTGAATCATAATTGACATTTTCTAAACTAAACTAGACTAGCTTTCATTTGATACATCACAACCCAAGTGTGTCATTTGTGCGTGTATTATGTACCTAAAGGTACATAATACTTTTAAAATTTACCTCCGAGTAGATTTACAGACAACTGCTTGTTTGCTCTTAACGTTCAGTTGTATGCTGCCACACACCATGTTGATGAACTAACTCTGCAAGCAAATGATGACTATTACGAACTAGCTTATCCAATCAAAATCGGGGACAACTGTTGGGTTGGAGGAATGTCAGTTGTTCTACCTACTGTTGCAATCGGCGACAACTTTGTAAATGGAACAGTAAGATGACCGATCTGTTTAATCGCTTTTCTTTCACCCCTTTGGATTCGCATATTAATCTTTTGCGATTTTAGGGTTCTGTTGTTACCAAAGATGTCCCCAATGACTTCGTCGGCTGGAAATCCAGCGAAGGTGATTCGAAGGATGCAACCTCGTGAAATAGTTACGTCCGAAAATAAGCTATCTTAATTCATTATATTGGAGGTGATAATATGCAGTTTGAAGTAATTTACCTGAAATTTCAAGCATGTAGCTTAATTTTTAATTTTCAAATGGTAGACATTCGAGAGCACAATAAAAAAAATCAGCCAAGAAAAGATAAATAGTATTTCCACAAATTTCATGATCATTACATACATCTGAATCACAGCGAATCCATCCTCCGTCTTCCATTATCATTTAAATATGAAGCATGATATGTGTAACATAGTATGCTTGTTCATGCGTAGTAAATCTGATGATTTACTAAGCAATTGGATCTATGTACTTATGTATTTTGGTCTTTGAAGCAATAAATAATAAAAAGAGGGTATAAGCTCCCATGCTCGACTGTTAATATTACAGAGCTTGGAGAATATATGTGAATGTTGTATCAAATTTCTCTCTCCATTGCTTTACATCATATCACATCTCAAACCTTTTTCACAAAAGATACTTCAAATGAGAAGGAAAGCCGGCCACATATACTGTTGACAACAGTCTGTCTGTTGTATAGTATACGCAGCTGTGTTGCGATGTGAAGTTGCATCCTTCAGTAGAGTCCGGCAGTAGATTGTATACATAATACACACTACAATAATAGTTAACTTATCTACTCTTTGCTTATCGTAACTAAAATTGTTAGTTGCATAAAACATTTTGGAAGCATTTGAGCACATTCCACGTACGTGAGGAGAGTACAACCTGTTGAAATTAGTAATTACAAAAAAGTTGTCAAACATTTCCTTCAAACTGTAAGTAGAAAAGTCTTGTGTATGCACTTTTGTTAGCCTACAAGCATTATTGGCCTTTCACAATTTCATTAAAATCGCAGTTACTAAGATAGCTGTGAATTTACCCCCTGTGAAACCCTTCCCACAACTTCCAGATCCAAAGGAATATTTAAGTCTTACTGAAAATGAACGAATGCTTCAAGGATTTCCCTATAGACCCAATGATGCAGAATTAACACGAGCTAGAAGCAAAGCAAGAGACCTCATTCGCAAGTATAACACCGAAACATCCTTCGACGATGACGCAGGTCGCAAGAAAATCCTGGATGAGCTCCTACATCCTTCATGTAAAGAGTCAAAGAACATCTTTATTGAACCAACATTCCGTACTAATGCATTTTCACTTGCTAATTGCAGGTAACACTAGGAAATAACATGATTGTGGGTGCTGGAGCAGTCGTTACTAAATGATTTCCAGACAACGTGGTTATTGCTGGAAATCCAGCCAAATATATTCGCCACATGCCCGAACCAACTGCACCTGTTAGAAATCTATGGAAAGATTTGAAAGCTTTCACTCTGGTAAAGCAGCCTTTAGTACACTTTAGGTAGTTGATCAAAAATTGACGACCGGTTAAGTGTATGAAATCGTTTAATATATAAAAAATAAAGTAGCAACTCACATGTTTTTGAAAATTACATTTTTCATTACGTGTATATAGTATAAGTTATTGCAGAGTTAATTTTCTTTACACATTAATTCAGACTTGATCGTAATATCATCTTACAGGTTCACATAACACACAATTATACGAAAAAATATCGTACAAAATTTTGCTGGTTAACAGTTCGACGGCAGCAGAGACTGAAAAAACTCCTGATGATGATGATTGTGATTTTGTGATACTGTTTTTGAGGTAGAGCGTCCGGTTGGGATAATAACTAAGGTCAGTCATGACGCAGGTGCACGGCGTCAGTCCAGTCATGCATAAAAAAATGCCCTTATTCGATTGCATATTAATTCCTCTCATTACCTTGCACGCCACTGCAAACCACGTGCAATTTATGTGCTCGGTAATGCTTTTCCTGTTGACATGTACGCCGGTACATCTAGGTTTTGCTAATAATAGCATTGCACGAAAGTGAGTGTACATCATATTCATAACAATAGATGAGTCACGATTAATGATGAATTACGTCATTGGATATTTAAAATCAAAAATGTTTTCCGTTTGCCCACTACAATGATCGTTAGTACCCAGTAACCTTAATAAATAAATGACATTAGTTGTTATTGTTGTTGGAATTTCATGCACGATATGATACTTCCTGAGCTTGACACAATTTATTCCTGACGACTTTATCTAAAAAGCTGTCGATTTAAGTATTTTCTGTTCCTTCCTGTTGAAGTATAATAAAAGGGACTTGGAAGTTTATTTGTTTTAATATACAGCCACTATATCTTGAATTGAGACTGACTCAAACTTTTGTTGCATTTAAATAACATTTTTTAACCGTACAGCAACAAAATGCAATTCAGTAAAAGTTGCTGGAAAACTACACTAATAGTACTCGGATTGCTTCCGTTTGTATTTTGCCTAGATTCTCCTGGCGCGGTTCTATACGAGAAATATAGTAGTAAAGGAAAAAACATTGAAATTACAGGCTATGCTCCAGAACTTACCTCACTCAAGTTTGATAACCGTGCACACTCAGGTTGCATTCTGGGAGTGTAAGTCCACAAATCGCTACTAATAACTATATTTAACTTGGTGAAATGCGGTAATTGATTTCTGATTTTTCATTCTTACTTAGCTGGCTCTTCTATTCTGAACCTGACTACAACTCTGGTGACATGCAATGGGCTCAAACCAAAAGTACAACCAACCCGTATTGCTTTGACTTTCTTTCGTCCATTGCTGGTAAAGTGTCATCAGTGCGATACGCTGGCTCACCAAATGGCGTAACGGTAGATACATTTAACTTGTATGAATACTACTATTACATGGGTGTGGAAGAGAATACAACAAGTAGTAAACCCAACCTCACCCTTGCCGGAAGACATGCATCCATAATCGTTACTATAATG